>OX463784.1:6405805-6663681 GCA_949825025.1 Siphlonurus alternatus | reverse complement strand
CCTCTCTCTCTCTCTCTCTCTCTCTCTCTCTCTCTCTCTCTCTCTCTCTCTCTCTCTCTCTTTCTCTCTCTCTCTCTCTCTCTCTCTCTCTCTCTCTCTCTCTCTCTCTGGTCATTGTATGTTTGACCGTCACGTCCAGTAGTTATTACCAGTTTACCCCCCCCCCCCCCTCGGTCTCCAAATGTTCGCAGAAATTGACCTATCAAGCTGGGCGGAACACAATGACCACTCCGTGACATCGATTTAACATTGCTTTTATTATAAAAGTTCACGAATTTTTTCTAAAGAATACGAAACTCAAAAAAAGAAAAACGCTAAATAGAAATATGTTAATTTTATTGAATGTACAGCAATACAATAACATGATTTAATTTTATATTTAATTTATTTATTTTTAGGGATACACTCCTATAAGAGCTTACAGCTCGCGGCGGGGTAATATAATTGGTATATATTAGGGATAAAGTAGGGAAAAGATGGTGGCCATTACGGACTATTAAGCATTCCAGCATTAGCTGAGGTGAGACTGAAGGAACCGTGGAAACCCTTAGTTAGTCAGGACGGACACCTCTACTTTTTATCAAAGACTGGAGAACTAAATAAAACACTTGTGCTTCTTGATAGCCAAAAAGTCATCAATAAAATATTTTTACCCGTTATCTCGCATTCTATATATGATGTATTTAAATTTAAATATAATTTGATAAATTATCAAAATGCTGCAAAAAAATTCATATCCATATTGTCCAATATAATATTATAGCAATGACATCCAACGACTATATAAATAAATAGTTCTTGAATCACACCCAGTTAAAATAAATTAAAAAATACCATCGAAAATCTTAATTTTAATGCTTCGTTTCAACTCTTAAAAATAAACTTCACAAGCTTAACGTTTTAAAAATGATATTAACTTGAATAAATCCTTAGAATTTGAAGGTATGACATCATTGATTTCTGAAAATAGTTTTAAACCCTTCCCTTGATGATTTTGAAATAGGTTGTTAGTAACTTGTGAGAGAATTAACAGATCTTCAATTCTAACTATAAACATGACGTTATATACTTTCTTCCATGACTCAAATATATTGTTCTACATACACATCTAGCTGCTAGAGTTCACAGAAAGCAAACGAGAGTTAAAATGACTTGTGTTCATAAGAAAAGAGACTGTAATTGAAATTAGGAGAATTTGAAGTTTTAACAAATTTTGAAGTGCAAAATTTTTAAGGTTTAAAATTTATTATTAATTAAATGCATTACTTCTGTTTGGTTTTATGATCAATTATATTTATTATTAAATTTTTTTATTTCTTTCTAAAATATTTAACATATTTTTATTGAATTTTTATTCTCTATTTTCTCTTTTCTCAAAACAATTTTTCATCTTCGATTGGTAAATGACTTTTTTCTTTCTGTATAGAGAGTAAATTTAAATTATTCTGAAAATAATTTGTAATTTTAAAATTTTTAATATTGGATTTAATAAATTTCTTAATTTATTTTTGTAGTTTATATTATAATTATACACTAGATATTATTATATTTTTGCATTATGGACCTTTTTTTTTTTGTAAAAAAGTATTAATAATATATAATGAGTATATTTTCAAAAATAAAATTCTGATTGAATGAATATTTGCAATTAAATTTGCAATTCATTCAATACAATTATTTGTGCTCTACCTAACATACATTCATGGATAAACCAGAGGAAATGTCATTTCATTTTGTAATAAAGAATCGTCCAAGCGAAATTAATAGCTTTGGACTATACCCGTATATTTTGTACAAAAGTGCTTAAATTTAAACCTTTCAAAATAATAAAAAGATTATTGTGAATGTATATAAAAATAACTACCTTTTCATTTAGCTGTTTTTAGAATTTATAAAATATTTACTCAGGTTTATGTACAAAACGTATTGTAGAATTTGAATGAGAGACATTTAATACACGTACATTTGGACACCACGTACTATAAAACTCCTGTTTTGTTTGCAGACTTTACCACGCAGAGTCTATGGAGGCGTGGTGAACCAAAACTGTTTTAATATTGATAGACTGGGTGCTCTTCTTACATCTCCCAAAATTTCAAATCTGTATCTCTCTGCTAATTAGAGCTGCAGTTCTAGCAAATGAGACAGAAGTAAAGTTCATGCTGTCCAGAGGTGTACGTATTTAAATAAAGCAAAAAGTATTGCCATTGATTTACTGGAACCAAATCAATAGTAACGAACATTCCCTCATAAATTAATGCCAACATGTACTTTGTGATTGAACTAACGAACAACTCCCTCATGCGTTGTAATGGTCGATTTTGGTCAGTTACATAATGTCCTACCATCCCTAGAGACTAAAGGTTAATTACAGGTGTACTCAATTTGGTATGTAAAACATGGACATTACTAATTTGAATAACAAATGTTTTATAAAATGTTTTTATTTTATAAGGAAGTAAAATTATATTATTTAAAAAAAATATTTTTATTTAATTTATTATTTATTAATACATAAATTTACAAATTTTTATTTTTTTTTTTGTAAAATAATTTATAAATATTAACAAATTTTGTTTATTTATATAATTATATTAATTTATTATAAATAAAATTAGATTTCCATAAGCTAGGTTTATATTAAATAGATAAATTTCATAAGAAGAAAAAAATATTTTCTTTTTCTGATAGTATATGTCTATCTGACAAAATGATATGGTATAAGGATTTCAAAAATAAAAAGTTAAAAGTCGCATGTATATTTTAAGAAAAACCCAATTTTGATTTCGGTGTAAAATATGTCACATTGATTTCCATGCAGGCTTGCCAACAAAACTCCATCACATCTTGGTGACAACTTGAAGTGACATAGTATGTTGAATATATTGTCAAAATGTATATTTTTTTTTCACAAACAAATTACATTTTCTATTCCCACCCGATCAAAATATATCGATAGAAATATTCTTTTCGCCTCACAAGAAATCATCGTATTATATCATCTTAGAGCCTACCAAACTGCTGTTTTCCATAAGATCATATTAATATCATTCATAACACTCACTGAACTAGATAATCCCCCTCAATATTTTATAAGTATCATGAAATCCACGAGATTCTGATATCTAATAAAGCTTAACGATTTCCTAATAGTTATCATATGATAATTATATTTTGAGGTGATGTTTTTTTTTAAATAAGTTAATAAGGAAACCGTGGAAACGCATTTTTTTTTTTTTTTTTTTTTTTTTTTTTTTTTTTTACTTTTTATTTAGTTTATTACTACTATATTCTTCAAGAATTTATCACAGTTGATTGAGATCTTGCATTAAGCCGGTATTACACGATACAATTTTTCTAACTATTGCATACAGATTTCCTTACAAGAAAACTTGAACTCCATTTGTTTGTATGGAGATAAAATTTTCTTGTAAGAAGAAATTGCATGCAAAAGTGTATCGTGTAATATAGGCTTTGGGTCCCCCCCCCCCCCTTGAATTGAACAAGACTTGCAGGGGACTTACAACTCACCATCAATAGGTGGTGTACAAATTTTGAAGTGGATTTGTCTCATTAGTTTTGTGAAAACTAAGGTATAAGTTTAACATTGGCCTTATGGACAGAAACCGGAAATGGAGCTGTTGTGAGGAAACTGTCCCCTTGAATTTGCTCAAACCATAAGCGATTAATCTTTACATCATTTTCGAAATGTTAAATTTATTTCATTTGATTCTGCCAGACAGAAATTTTCTTTGACTCGCGTAGTAACTTGGAGGTCAATCGTTATCACAATATTTGAGTGCGTTCGAGGTGACTGTCCAACCCAGTCTGGACCGTCTAAAATCGTTTTTTTACAGTCAGACTGCCGTCCATTTCCCCTCCTTACCTCCCCTCTCATGACGTCACTTCCGCAGTCCGGCCGGTGTTGAGCGGTCCGGCTAAAAAGTCGGACGAGTCCCTCTATAGTCGGACTGTAGAACTAAACTGAACAACGAAATGCGTCTCAATACTCGAAATGCGCAATGTTTTGGTATTTTTGGCGCAATCCTTGGGCGGGACGGGATACATGCACCTTTTCTCTATTAATTGCAGCGATCTACAGCAGCAGGCTCCATTTTTACTGTACCAAAAAGTACTGTATATACGCCCCCTTTCACGCGCCCGACAGCTGATAGCAGTCGATCCGTCGGACTGCGCGTTTTTTCTTCAAAACCAGACAGTGACGTAAATATGACGTTTCAGACCACGTGACCAAAATATGCCGCCATTTTCACAGACCAGTCCGGACAGGGTTGGACAGTCACCTCGAACGTACTCAATAAGTATTGCACTATTTTTAAGAGGAAAAAAATATCTACATTTAATAGACATGATATTGTATTTTTTTTTTTTTTTTTTAATTTGTCAACATATTATAGTGTATAATTGTATTGGTCGCAAGCTCGCAACTTAAATGTAATTTCTAGAACAGGTAAGTACAAAAAATAGCACGTACAGCTTTTCCTACAAAATAAACTACCCCATATTATATTTATTATATTATCTATAATACTAATAGGATAATATTAACCTTATCTCGATTTGTAAATTTATACGTAGCTTGAAAAATGACAAGTTTTTTTATTAAGAATGTTTTTTACGTGTCCCATAAACCTAAACAAATATTATTATGACAATTTGTATAGGAAAAATGAAATGAAGATATCAAATTTAAATCATCAATGCAAATTTTAGAAAAAAAATAATTTAAATTAAAAGAATAAAAAAATCATTAACATACCTTATTTAATATTTAAAAAGTAATTAAAAAAGGCGTTTGAAAAAGTTACATTTCTTGAGTTGCTAATGAAGGGAGTTTTTATGAATGTTTTTATAAAGCAGTTGACTGAGAAGTTAGCTCGGCGGTTCCAGTACAATGATGAAATTGGGGGAGCAATAAAATGTTTGTAGTGGAGCTTATACGCCACAATTTTTTTCGAATTTCAGATCTACACCGTAAGCTTTTAACTTGTGAGTAGTGCAAGATATGTCAGCAAAGATATAAATAATTTCTCGCAAGAGTATTGATCATCATTGAAATAAAAGGTATACACTATATAATATATTATTGTATCATGAGTGACGACCAATATGGAGATATTTGCAATTAATTCATACTGATATGGTATGGTTGGACCAAAAATTGTTTAAATAATAGTTTTACAAAAAATATTCATATTTTTAAAGTTTATTTTTAATAAAATAAAATTAATGAAATACACACAAATTAATTTTTAAAACAAATAACATTTTTTTTTTAAATATAATAATTTATAAAAATTAAATAGCGTTTTTTCAATATTTTCGTTTAATATTTTGTATATTTAAATCCCAGTTTCTTGAATTGCATTATAAAGATGTAAAAAATTTTAATCATTAAAGAATTTTTTAAGTTTTTAATTTAATTTTTACGTGATGTAAAAGTTTGCAAAAATCTTATCTTTATTTAATTTAGAAATTTAATATGTTGATATTCCGTGGACCTCTAATAAAATTAATTTGATGTATTAGATTAGTATGGTAAATATTTTTATAAAATGAACACTCCACAAATTACAAAATGTTTCAGACAAATATTAACCTCAAATTTATCATTTTTAGTCTTCTTTTAACTTCATTAAACTGTTCAATTTAAATTCAAAGATTACAATATCTGCCTTCTCTTTGACCAATCTACTGCAGAGTTGAAATAATTTTTATCTTTTTTCATCTTAAAATGTCTCTTTTTTCTTCTTTTCTTTTACCTTTTCTTTTGCACTTTTTTCGAGAGGGAAAAAATACTACGTACACATGACGGTGTTTAATACGTATTCGTTGACGACGGATAATGTTATTCTTATGAGGCGTCGTCAACGAATACGTATTAAACACCGTCATGTAAACGTACTGATGGATAAAGACGAGATTACGTCTTTTTTTTTTTTCTCTCTCTTCTTGAGCACAAAAAGTTAGAAATTTTGTCTCCATTTCATCCTCACTTTGAGCGAATAGATGTGTTTTAGAGGTAAAAAGATTAGGTTTAGACGTGTGAAGGATGAGTTGAGGACGTAGTTTTTCAAGGAATGCTTAAATTTGAGTCATCAAATGTGATACATTGATGTAAATTTTTCAAATAAGCAAATTTTACATCACGTACAATAAAAAAATCAGTCATTATTTTTCTTAATTTTATAATATAAATTTAATAAGAAGGAGAATTGATAACTAAAAAATTCCGGAAGTGACGTTATTTACGTAGTTCCGTTTCTATTTAGCTCGCAACCGGAAGTGGAAATGCGTCACTTCCGGAAATTTTCAGGCATCAACTCTTGCTTAAAATATTCCAGTACATTTTTATAGATATCAAATGAATTTAAATTTTTAGGACAATATTTTCTACATTACAAAATTACAGTTTACCAATTCAAAAAAATAAAGTAATAACTTTACTTTTCTGTAGATAAATTGAAACAATGTCTCCAATTTATAAAACTCGTTAAATACTTTAATTCTTGGGCAAGTCACACACGAGTAAACATGAGCTAACTTGCTACATACTAGTACCATCCTAAGTTTATTACAAACTATAAGTGTTAATAAAGCTAAAGTTACGACTATGTAGTTTTAGGGATTTAAGAAAGTTACTTGAAAACTCCCTACTAATGAGAAAACGTGAAAAAAGAAAAAAAGTTTATATCTAGCACAGTCATGTTGTGTATTGAAAATGATTTTTTTCTCTATCTTCTCGGTTTTGATTTTTACTATATATATATATATATATATATATATATATATATATATAAATAAAATTATGATTGAGAGGTATTGAATTGAGTGGAGGTATAAAAAAAATATGATGTAAACATTTTCTTCATAGAATTCTGTATTTATTTAATACACTGAATTAATTAATTCTAATTAAAATTAAAAATTGTATAATATTGACAAAAAATCTCTCCTTAAAGTTAGGCAACCTATTCAAGTACTAAACTGCAGAGAACTAAAAAAATGTAATATCGACTTGTAATTTACTTTTTGTGTTTTTTATATAACAAAACATTTTTAAAATAAATTAAGACTTTTTAATCCGAAGTACTTGAAAAAATAGAATGTACTTGAAATATCGCATACAGTATTATAATAATTCCGCCATTGCTACTAAAGTTTCAACTATCTTCTGTTAGCTGACATGCAACAATTCTTACAAAAATAACAAAATTAAAGCACATATAGAGGCCAAAACTAAAAAATTATGACTTTCTTAAACTGTACTATGTATTTTATAATAATGAATATAAAAAAAATAACAAGAGACATTATATAGGTCTGTTGGTAAATACACAATCAGAAAGAATAAATTATTTGTGATTGTGTATTTACGAACAGACCTAATGTTAAAATTTAAATTTAACTCCCTGTATATCATGGTTTTAATATTGAGATTTTTTTAATACTATTTCAATAATCGATTTTTATATTTTTTTTTTTCAATTATTTTTTCCAATTAAGCTAATGAATTTTTTACATCACAAAAGAGTTCCTTGAGGGCTTCTATTTGTACTCACACGGTTTGTTAATAACAAAAGGTTATAAACTTTAGCTTTGAACTTAACAAGTGAATCGCAAGGAGATGGCACCGATGTTGTGACAGTATACCCTTTGCTCAACAGTGTTACCATGTATGTATAAGAGATAGTTTTAACTTATACAAAGAGCTTTATGTAAATATTGTCTTATATAGTTGTATGAGATATGACTTGTATTTTATCGTTAAATCAGTTACTTTGAAACATATTTTTATAAAAGTATGAATACAGATTTCAAGGTATATTTTGCTTTCATTACTTTTTTTTTATAAAGCAACCTTTGCATACATTTATTTATATTTCATTTAATAAGATTCTTTTATACAAATCCTTATAGAATAAGATAAAATTTTACTTTAATGAAAAATTATAAGTCAATGTTATAATTCAGCACGATTTTACATTTTTGAACAAAATGAAGATATGAATCGTTTGATGAATAATATTGATTTTTGGCTCTTAGAAATGGTAAAAAAAGTTTTTTTAGGGGATATTATGAGATATATTAAAATATAGAGCTTCATTTAATTATAACTTAAATTTTAATATACGTATTTAATTCGTTGTACAGTACATTAACATATTTTTGGTTTTCCATTTTTTGTATATTTTTTTCTTACTTATTATATTATTACTTCATATAAATGTGCATGTATTTACGAAGCCATATTATTATATATAAAATCATGAGGACTCTAAAATGTAAGACCCGGAAAAATTAGATACTAAAACGGCTAAAACCATGAATAAAATTACAATTAATATTTAAAAAAAAATGATGAGATGAATAGTGTTTCCTTTTTTTATGTCACATTTTTACAACATTTAATTTTAATAATAAAGAAACAATCTATATAATAAACAATATAATTTTTACAATGGATGTCAATAAAGACTACATTCTATATAAAATCATTGTAAAATCAGCCTTATTGTATCTATTTCACAACAGTCTGTATAGAACATCATGACACTTCAAAGGTTGAATTATATCAAAGCTTGTGCTATATCTTGTATACATAAATATATCACCTGCCTCCAATACAGGCTTTGATGGTCGCTTTTCATTATACCAAAGATTTAAAAGGTTAAATTTTTATATTAAATAGATGTCAACAACAAACTTGTAAAATCTTGTTTGATCTTTAGATAAAAAGGAAGAAATAAAACTAACTTCGTTTGAAATAAAATAATAATAATGATGTAACTTCTTTTACAGTATTTTTTTTAGTTGTAAAATACAGTTTGTAATGTATATAAAGCCTGTATTATATGATACAATTTTGCATAAAATCTTTCCTCACAAGAAAACTTTAAACTCCATTTGTTTCTAAAGCATGTATTACACTACACAATTTTGCATAAAATTGTTCCTTACAAGAAAATTTCATCTCCACACAAACAAATAGAGTTCAAATTTTCTTGTAAGGAAAAATTGTATGCAATAATTAGAAAAATTGTATCGTGTAATAATACCGGCTTTATAATGAGATAAATTTTTCTTGTAAGGAAAAATTTTATGCAAAATTGTATCATGTAATATAGGCTTTATACGGCTTCCTGGAAAATTCTGTATTATTTTATTGAATTTTGTATGCATAATTTTTAAATATTAAAAAAAAATAAGTAATACGTATTAATTAATTTTTCTCATTTGTTTTGTTTAACTATAGAAACATTCACTGTAAATCTACACCTTCTTAAAATAAGACGAAAAAGTGTCCCCTTAATTAAGAAGGTCTTATTTTAAGAGATTTTTGTCTTGAAACAAGTAAATACATTCTTAAAATAAGAACCTATGTTCAAAGTACATATCTGAAATTAAGAACATAGGTTCTTATTTTAAGAATGTATTTTTTACTTGTTTCAAGACAAAAATCTCTTAAAATAAGACCTTCTTAATTAAGGGGACACTTTTTCGTCTTATTTTAAGAAGGTGTAGATTTACAGTGTTTTCATACAATCTAATGTAAATTCAATTATATAATTAATTATATACCAGCTACACATTGGTACACCATGAACACTATTCTAGTTTGCTGGAGTTTTATAGCTGAAAGAGACAAAGAGCTTTATAATTTCAGAATATGTAAGAAAATCACGCAGTCTCTCCAAAAAGGCATATTGAAAGTTCACCATATACACACCAGAAAAAAGCTGGTAAGTTAGGTAAAGTTCATTCTTTCCAAAAGTACAATTTTTACCTCAGAAAATTTCTCTTTGCAGCCTTGTCACCATAATCACCATGGCCCATAAGAATAACACAGAGCATAATGATTAACAAGGCTACAAGTGGGAAATTTTCCAAGGCGATGAATCTGCAAAAACAAATAAAAAAAATCAAAAGGAGTATCGATCTTAAATTTTTTATTGCAGAAATGGATAGAGGGTGCATAGTTATACTACTCTGTTTTTTTTTTTAGTATCTTTAGAGCCCTGGAAGTATTTTAAAAAAATTATTGAAAGCCCATTTTATGACGTCACGCGGCGGCACTGTCCTATCTTTTTCTTAACGAGCGGCGCCTCATGACGTCAAAAAAGAAATTTCAATCATTTTTTAAAAATAGTTCCCGGGCTTTAAAAAATGTGAAAAAATCAGGGTAGCATAACTTTGCACCCTCTATACATTTCTGCAATAAAAAGAAATGAGGTCGGTACTCCATTGGAACAGGATAAAAAAATGCTTTATTTCAGCTACATTTAATAAAGAACATTTTTACTCCTACAGTAGAATTTTTTACTTCACACTAACTTACATCCCTCGCTAAACAGTGAACTGGTTGATAACTAAATGTAAATTTTCAGTAAAATATCTCCATATAATACATAAGTTATCTCACATCACGATTATTCAATGTTGTTTAAATTCATTATAATAGAAGCATTCACGAAGTAGCTAACCAGAGGTTTCTAGCCACGTTAAACTTAACCACGTTTAACTATACCTGTTTTACGTGTTAAACCGCCTAGTTAAATGTGGTTAAGCTAAACGTGGTTAGAAACCTGACTAACTGCTTCGTGAATTGAACCTATTGTTATACTGGTACGTAAACTCATGGAAACTGAATTATAGCAGATGCTTATAGAGAAACAAACAAAAGACCTGCAGTACAATGCTTATTGATTCCAAGTTTAATACTATATTCAATCTCATATATTATATTCTCCTTGATTTTCTTACTGCTAGGTGGTGTATAAACAATTTAGTATTTGAATGGTTTCTTTGAAAGTCTTACGTTAGAATAAT
Organism: Siphlonurus alternatus; assembly: GCA_949825025.1. NCBI lineage: Eukaryota > Metazoa > Arthropoda > Insecta > Ephemeroptera > Siphlonuridae > Siphlonurus > Siphlonurus alternatus. The sequence continues at coordinate 6,652,830 of OX463784.1, read as the reverse complement.
AATGGGTATTTAAATTTTAAATATGACAGCTTAATATTAATGATAAGTTCATTAATTTCAAATAATGTATTTTTCATTCCAATATTATATTATGTATATAAGGATCATTATTTTATAGTTATACTTATAAAAATAACCTTTATTGAAGTAGTGAAAGACCTTCGAAACGTAATTATTTCATAACAATAACCTACAATATTAATTTAATATTTTTTTCCAGAATTTATGGTACTATAATAACTACTTGTATAGTTACAGTTTTATTCTATTGTATGTGTTATAGTTTTATTTTTTATTTATATAAGTTATAATATATTACGGTGTATAAGACCGGTCGCAGACAGGATCGCATGATTTCGTTATTTCTACGATCGTAAGCTTACGATCATACGTTTCTCATTCAAAATCGATTCTAAAATTTCTTATCATACAACATACGATACGAAGCTGTGTGAGCGCGCACAGCTGATCGTATAGGCTCTTTTTTTTTATCATACGCGAAATCATGCGATTCTGTCTGCGACTGGCCTTAATGTAGAATTTGTTATTTTGTATTATATAATTAGTCTATTCAATGTTGCTTAAAAGTTGTCTTGTATTTTCTGAATTAAAATTCTACGTAACTTTGAATGAACCAATAGGGAGTTGTTTTGAAACTTTTACTCAAAAGTAAAAAAAGTTTGAAAATTTTTAATCCTCAAGATTTTACAAATAGGAATTATTAAGCAAAAAATACAACAGAATAAATTAAGATAATAAGAACATGGATAAAAACTATTACAGGGTTTATTTTTGCGGTTTTCAAAAAGTTTGTATAATATGCTGTAAAATGTAAAACACATGCAGAAAGACTGATTCTCCAGGTTCAGTGCCTTTATATTTGAAAAGTTTTTCATTTTATATGTTTCAATAGTAATTCATTCATAAAATTCAGTATTTTCATGACACTGTTATTAATAATATCCATTAAAATTTTTAAAAACATTGAAAATAAAAAAAATAAAAAAAAATCTCAGAATTGGAACAATTGTGTTTTTTTTTTTAAATATTAAATTTCTCTAAAAAAATAGCACTCTAAATTTTGTTAAGGGTAAGATAACGCCACCAATGTTAAAAAAAATCCCTCACGAAAATTCTGAAAAAAATTTAAAATGTTCTCCTCTACACCCCCTATCAGTAGCTAAAATATCAGGTATACAAATACGATCTAGTTTTTGGGTTATAAATTTTTAAAGTTGACTACTTTAACATGGAGAAATGAAACTCCCATGTTAAATTAGTCAATTTTAAAAATTTATAACTCAAAAACTAGATCGTATTTGATATTATAGCTAAAATATCAGGTATACAAATATGATCTAGTTTTTGAGTTATAAATTTTTAAAATTGACTAATTTAACATGGGAGTTTCATTTCTCCATGTTAAAGTAGTCAACTTTAAAAATTTATAACTCAAAAACTAGATCGTATTTGTATACCTGATATTTTAGCTACTGATAGGGGGTGTAGAGGAGAACCATTTTAAATTTTATTTTCGGAATTTTTGTGAGGGATTTTTTTTTTAACATTGGTGGCGTTACCTTACCCTTAATAGACACCTTACAATTTTTTTTTTCTTTTGAAAATGATTTGCGGACTTGGTATAAAACAATATTATATAAAGTCTGTCACTGAATTTTATTGTCTGATAAGACGACGGTTGCGATGAGATTACTGCGTAAATTTTTGTTATGAGAATTCCCATCAGGAATTTAACATTTGACACTTCACATTTATTGAAATTATTTTAAAAAGTTTTAAGAGAATTTTCAGCACTCCATCATAACATGCTGCCCCTGCCCACACCAAGACCCTTGTACCCCCGAATAGTTTCAATCAAATGTGTAAATCTTACTTGATGGGTTTGTGTAGTGCATGAAGAATATGAGACTTATTTTGTGACAATTTGTTTTATGACATGTTTTTTTATTTTTAGGAAGTTTTATGTATTACTTAGTAAAAGGGTATTTTACCACTCCAATGTGCATTGGTGCTTCGTATAGTGGTTTGTAAAAATATCCTATTTCACCATTTTATTAATTTCATTTTTTTCTCCATTATTTTCTTTTATGTAATATGTATATGTATGATATATGTGGGAGGTGTGGCGCAGTGCGCTTGACCGGGTCTCGTCAGATCACCGAAGTCAAGCAACGCCGCGCGTGGTTAGTAGTTGGATGGGTGACCATTTTCAACAAAAACCACGTTTCCCACCCAGGGGTAAAACGTTGCGCTTTTCCACTATGTGGTTCCCCTGGCTTTGGACCATTGCACTTCCGGTTCATTGACAAAAGCTGTAGCGTCCATCCTGGCTGAGGTTTCCACGTTTCCCTCAGCCGCAGGCAAATGCCGGGATGGATTTGCAAGGCCGTGGCCGCCCCCGTTCCAGAAGAGCCCGCGAAACGCTCAAGTTAGGGTTTCGGAAGGTTCGGGGTTTCAAAGTAGTATGTAATTAGTAAATAGAAGTACCCAATAGGGTTTGATTAAAAATTAAAAAAAAAAAATATATTATATTTGGTGAAATAAAGTAAATAAATAAATCATTGAAAAAAAAATGATAATTTCAAATAATTTTTTTGTTTCACTTGTGCAATATAGACTTATTGTTTATAATTAATTTGTTTAAATGCACAATTATTTGAAAAGTAAACAAAATGTTACTATTTAATTAGTTAAAAGTTTTTAGTATGTGAAAATGTTTAAAAATAAACATAATTAATTACAATTTTGTTTACAAAAATGAAAAAAAAAATATTAAAAAAGTAAGCTTGGTCATGTTTAAAAAAAATTATAATAATAAACAAATATTTTAATTACTGTATTTAAAACATAATAAACTTTTTTAACAAAAATATTTCTATTATTTTACAAAAATAAATATTTTTATATAATTATATCAAATATATTGGACTATAAATTATATTTCACTGAAATTTTAATTAAAATTGTAATAATTTACCATTATATACATTAAAATTGAAGCATTGAATATAATTTAGCTACTTCAAATATTCAAATAATAAATACATTATATACTGTATATAGATTTTTATAACAATAAATACAACGAAATTATTATAATTACTTGAATTCTACATCAAAGAAGTCTTTGAAAATAGAAGCAGTATTTAGATTATTTACATCCTTCAAACGCAAGTAAGGGAAATGAAAATAAAGGGACAACTACGGTACAGTAGCAACGAGAAAGTGCTTGTTGATTCGAGACCATCTCAATTAGATTATGGGGGTCAGGTAAAATGATGGAATGTTCTATATTCTAAATGTCCCCTCCGTCTTGTATCTCTGAGAATGATAGAGAAGAATAATTCAAAATAATTCCAAATAAATTTAAAAATTTTACTTGACATTTTATATATATTGAAATTTTCGTACTTTCTTCTTGTCTTTATAATTAAAATATGTTTTGAAATTCTAAAACATCTTTAATTAAGATGCACAATATGTTTTTTAGAAATCAATTTAAATTGTTATATATTGATTTTTAGTTATGCTCATAAAAATATTGGTGGCCTATAATATCTTGCTCCGTATTGTATAATTATAAATATATTCTCGAGAAAATATTTAGACCCTTGACTTCTAACTTTCCAAAAAAAAAGGCTGGAAATGTAGATGTCTGAAGTTAAGCTAACTCAAGTTTATTAAATTGTTCCACCCAGTGAGCTCGATGGTAGCGAGACTCCAAACTTGAGATCCTGGGTTCGAGCTACTTGTATTTTTTAAAGCATTTCATTCTTAACTGTTGAAAAGGCTTAACTGGGCACTATAGGCTTGAACTTTTGACTCTAAAACTAGCTTTGCTTATGTTCCTTCTAAACAGGAGTGGCCTGACAAGCCGTCACAGCATTTGCCTTGCTGTGATTGAGGGAACTATGGAAATCTCATTCAGTATGGTCAGAAATTATCTGATAATAACTGGTCTTAATGAAATTTCATTGTTTCTTTCATTTTAATATTTTTTGTTTACTTGCATGTAAGTTAAATATATATTTATTTGACCATTTGAACTACAGTAGTAGATACAATTATTATTGACATTGAAGGCCGTAGAAGAGTAAATTATATGAAAAATTACACTTCAAGTCAGCTGAAATATAATCTTATTTTGTACTAAATCCCTATATAGCAATGCATCTCCAAGAAAAAAAATTTTTTTTGGTAATGAGATCGACCATGTCAGCATTTAGCAATGGACCTTATTTTTTTTATTGCAGAAATGGATAGAGCGTGCAAAGTTATGCTACCCTGATTTTTTTCACACTTTTTAGAGCCCGGAAACTATTTTTAAAAAATTATTTAAAGTCCTTTTTGTGACGTCACGCAGCGGCAAGTCCTATCTTTTTCTTAAAAAGCGGTGCTTTGTGACGTCACGAAAAGGACTTTCAATGATTTTTTAAAAATAGTTCCCGAGCTCTAAAAAAATCTGAAAAAATCACGTTCAATCCATTTCTACAATAAAAAAATTTGAGGTCGATACTCCATTTCAATTCACCACGGCTGAATTTAATTTTTTAATCTTCACTGACAGTGAGAGCAAGGGTAAAATTCAGACTGCACAGGAGTGTACACAATGGTATATCTTAATTTATAACTAATTAATTTACTTACTGCATGCTCTCAATAAAGCTCAATGTAAAAGGAATATAATAAAATAAGCTAATGAACTGAAACCAACATTAATATCCTCATTTTCTTTCTTTGCTTATTATTTTATAATAATTATTGATATCTTGATGTTGTTAAAATTATGAGAATGTTAAATATATTCATTGTTGTACTATATCATACTAATTTTCAAAAATGTTCAGTCATTTGAATTCTCGTTTCTGTATTTTCACATTATCGCTACATCCATTTCCACTTGTTAATTAATTTTATAATCCTTTCAAATATTAATTATCTCCATAAATTATTCATACATGAATTGATTTATTAGAGTTTAATATATTTGAGAATTATAATTATTGCTTTTCAAATGTTTAGTTTTATTTAGTAAACTTCTTTTAAAATATTAATTACCATTGAATGTTGAAAATTTATTACAAATTATTTCATCAAAAGTATGTAAAATAACGTTAAGTGTAATTAATTTCTCTCAAATTATAACAATAAATATCTTAAGGTAGAGATGACATGAATCAGCTGTTCGATGTAGTTCCCTTTGATTAACAAGTAAGCCTTAGCAAATTCACAAAAATTCTGAAAACGTTTTGAGAGGCAGATTTTAATGCCTAAAAGCCATAGCATAGGGCTTTCTCATAAATAGACAAACTAAAAACTTAATTAAAAAATTAAATAAATCGGCTCGTTAAATTGCTTTGAAAATTTTTTCTATAGCTTTTAGGCACTATAATATCTGTCTTTCAAAAAAAGTCAGAATTTTTGAGAATTTGCCAAGGTTTACATCCTAATGAAAGGGAACTACGTTGAACAGCTAATTCGTGTTATCTCTTCCTTAATTTCCATATAATTATTTTATTCTAAACTCCATTCACATGTTTATTTAATTTACCAGAATTTAATTATTATTTTATAATATTTATACATTTTAATAATTTCTTGTAATGAAAAGCGATAAAACATTTATTATATTTTCCTTACTTTCTTTACATAATTATATTTTCATATTTATTTTATAACATTTCTTTACCTGTTAATTAAACTAATTTGATTTTGAAGTGCTGGCTTGATGGTATACTGAATTCTTAATGTGTATCAATTGAAAGGTCTAAAATTACACTGAAATTTGCTGTTGTAAAATAAGTACTATAATTATATTTTCGAGGAATTATTTTATAAATGAAATTAGATTTAAAACAATTAAAATTATAGACTTAATTGCTTAAATTTAATAAAATGTAATTCTCTTCTTTTATAATTTACAAAATAAAATAATATTTTAACTTCGTTATATGTTTAATTCTTTAATTTATTCATTTTTTCTTTTTATGCAGCGTTATTTTGTCTACGTAGCCGCCATTTTGTCTACGCCTGCAGCTGTAATAGTTATGCAACCCTTTGATCATTACTGAACTGTGGGTTGCATCTTCCACTCGTAAGGGGTTGCTGATTTTTTTTTTTTTTTTAAATCACAGAATAACGGATGACTTTTTGTTATTATTTTAAATAAATTATGTGTTGCAATAATAAGTACTTATCTATATACTGTCACAAATAGGTTAGATTTGCTCAAAAATAGGCCATAACCTATTGATGGCCAGCCTATTTCAAGGTGACAATATGTTGTCAGGGTATACTCTGGTTCAAATTTAACTTGGTTTTCGTCGTGTTTGTAACGTCTTCAGTGATTGGTGTGTTGTCTGTAACGAAGAATTTCATTGGCCGAAGCCGAGCCGAAGGACATCCGAGCGTTTCCGAAGAAAACCAAGTTAAATATGAACCTTAGTATAAATTTATACATACTGAGTGACGTCACGCTCTCAGCAAAGGTGGAATACTCACCTGAAATCAGAACAAAAAATCATTAGACAACTTTTCATTAAACATAATATTTTTATATCATTTATATGGAAATTTGATTATTAATTAATCTTCAAATAATGTTTAATATTGCATAGAATTGTTTTATATGACTTGCGATATGAAGATATATTACAAATATATCACTCAATGACTAATATATATTGTCGCGTCTAGGGTAGAGCGTCCTGAGTTGGGCTGGCTAACAACGGGTGGTCCAGCTTGGGGTAGTTCTAACCCCGCACATTAATGTGCTACCTCTAATGTCATGTGGCGAGCTGGTTTGTTACATGGCTAGAGGAGTCCGGCAGCAGTGTGTAACTGCTTACGTTGCAATTGCACGCTGCTGCTGTGAGGCACCTCGGCCCAGCTCGAGGTAGATTGAAGATGGGAGCCTTCTCTGGTGGTTGTGGCTGTCGGCACCACAGTAACTTATCCCAGGTCTCTCCTTGTTTGAACATGTTGCTAGATTTATGATGTGTGATGATTGTTTTGAATAAACCATAGTCCAACCTTTGTTGTGACTTTCCTTTAAATTATTATTTCCTCTCACTCTAATTAGGCTAACTTTAGGGACGCCCCGTCCCGGCAAGCAGGACACCATTCAGGTGACTGCGACAATATATATATATATAGCAAGAGTGTCAAAGTTACTATAATTAAAAATTTCCTTAGTAAACTCATTATTTTAAAATAAGATATCTCAAATCATTACTTTTCTTAAAACAATAATTCTTGTATGTGAAAAACTTAAATATATTTTATTACTCCCTATTTTAAAATTATTTAGTTATATTATATAAAGTACAATATTTTGAAGTACATGCCACGTATAACTTAAAAGAGATATCACAATGGCATAAGAGAGTATACAAAATACAAGAGGCCTATATTTTTACCCAGCCTCCCTATGCTTCAGTCATTTCATCGATCTTGTTGCGCATCGTGTGTGTGCCCTCCTATAGTACGTGTAAACTCTGAGTCACATTCCTAGGTGATTTTTTTATTTTGTATTATAGTGTAATTGCATGTTAAAGTCAAAGTCACAGTTCTAGGTGATTATTTCATATTGTAGTTTGCCCTCCTAGTGCGTGTAAACTCTGAGTCACATTTCTAGGTGATTATTTTATATTGTATTATAGTGTCATAAACTCAAAATCACAGTTTTTCACATTATTATTTAAAAAGAATAATATATTCTATATAATGACTTGCTGCATATAATTATAGCTTTAACTCATTATTTCATATTGTGAATACCCCTATATAGTGCGCTATATAATGCATTTAAACTCCAAGTCACAGTAATAGGTGATTGCGTCATATAGCAGGACTTGTTTTGTTGTATTTTTTATGAAATATCCATTTTGAATAATATTAACAATAGAATTCCAATAAATTGCTGCACAACAGTTTTTTCTCTTCCCCCCCCCCCCCTTCTCCCCCCCCCCTTCCTTAGCACCAATTTTCATATCTTTCAGTTATGGAGCATATATTGTAAACATTTTATAATACGTTCAAGTTATTGCAAAATATCAAAAAAATTTTAATACAAATGACGAAATTACAATTATTTTTTATTATTATAATATTATTTATTTTTTTGAAATTTTAAAAACCTTCGTGAATATTATTATTTTTTGGGTAATGTTTTGTGAATAATAAAATATGAATGTTACATAGATTATTTTGAATTTATTTTAAGATATTATACTTATATTTTATTAAAAAAGTAGAGTATATACTAGTGTAACAGATAAACCTGATCGTGCTGTAGGCGCTATTTCTTTTCTAAATTAAAGATTTGAACATAAATATATGAAGAACGATAATTAATTAATGCACCTGAAAACAACCACCTCAATTAATAAAATTTTAATGACATATTTTATTATGTATAATTATTATTTATATATAATTTTATGCATTTTTATTTAACACGAATAGTGTGTTTTTACAGCTTTAAATCTTTGGAGTAAGATATCTCAGTAAAGATAGTGACACTTCTGTGATGGTGCCTTTTTGCCCCTGTTATTATACCATGTATGTACTGTGGTGAAATAATAAAATATCTCCTTTTGAATTTAATTTGGTGATTTTTAAATATTTTTTTGATATAGAATAATTCACATTTATAATGACTTATTGTATACAATTGGCCTTACTCGTGACGCTGGATAAGTACTAGCTTCTCTCTCTCTCTCTCTCTCTCTCTCTCTCTCTCTCTCTCTCTCTCTCTCTCTCTCTCTCTCTCTCTCTCTCTCTCTCTCTCTCTCTCTTCTCTCTCTCTCAACTTTCAGTATCGTTCTAACCCCCGTGGGGTTTGTGACATACCCAGGACAAATAATAACAAATACAAACCACAGTGGCAAAGCTCAAAGCGATGATTGTTAAAAGCTTTTGTACGTTATTAAGTTGTGTTTTATTGAGTTCAAGTTAATTTTCATGTCATTTCACATTATAGATAAAATGAAATATAGGGTGGAATATAATACTAAATGACTTAAGTATAAACACATAGGATCGAGTGAAAATTATTTTTTTAATGTGGATAATTTTATAATTATTGGTTTAAAGTTTAAAATTCTTTTGTATTTTTAATCAAAGAAGGGTAAAAATGTATTATGAATTATTGCACAAAAACAATGTCATGGTATAATGATTGAAAGAAAAAAACTTAATCGCATGCAAAGAAAATTCAATTTATTAAACTTTGGTCTGTTAACTTGCTCTCATGGATTACGATATTTTAATTGTTTTGAGACTTTTGGTTTGTTCCTTTATTCCTTTCCATTTAAATATTCTACTGAAATCCAGGAGAAATTGATACTAGAAAGTTAGTTACAAAGAAAAGTTGCTTAGAATCTATTGTTATACTGTACAGTATATCAGTGATGACAATTTAAAATTGTGATCGAATAAATATAAATCAGTTGACTTAAAACTTTGAATTTTACTTTTATAATAAATTGTTTATTGAACACATAAACAGTGTACAGAATTTGTACAGAATTTTGCTTTTGAATTCAAGTGCTTTTCATTTCATCCCTCGTTCAGAATAATGAACTATCTGCTATTTCAATTTTATGCAATTATGAGCTGTAAATCGGTATAAAATTAAGCTTATTGTTGCGTTCACTTGAAATAGCAGATAACTCATTATTTCAACGAGGTCATGGTAGACAGATAGCTCATTATTCCGTGTTTTGTCATTCTGAATAAAGACAAACACATACAAAGAAATCTATATTAATAGACATCAAAATATTGATTTAAATCCCTTGTATACAGTATAATAATAATAATATTACCTTATATAAGCTTAGTAGCTCACAATCCAGCATGTATTTTATAACTTGATAAAGTTTATTGATTTTCGTAAACAAAGTCATCAGCACGTATGAAAAAAATATAACCCGTCAGGTCAATTTCTACCACCGTCTCTGAAAGTTAAGTAATTGTGTTAGTTTGCTCTGGCAGCTTGCACCAAATTCATCACGCTTCTATAGTCTTATTATAGAAAAAAAAATATTGTAAAGCCTGAAAACTTTCAAGACACCCTAGTTGAAAAATTACGTCTTTAACTCATCCTTTACACGCATCTAAACCTAATATTTTTACCTCTAAGACACATCTTATTTCCTCTCCGCTAAAAGTGAGGGTGAAATAATGACAATATTTCTAAAATTTTATGCTTGAAAAGAGGAAGGAATACAATATATAATCTCGTCTTTTTCCCTCTTTTTTTCTCTAAAATAGTGCGAAATAAGAGGAAATTAGACGATAGGAGAGCTTTAAGAGCGAATAAAAAATTAAAGATATTTCAACTCTGGCAGACAGATTTTTAAGCTGAAAGTAGCAAAGAACTTCCTTCAAAAAATTGTGAAGTTTTGCAAATTCTAACGACAATTAACCAATCAAAGCTGAAAAAAATGACTGTAAAATTTATATAAATAATATTAAAACACCATGAAGTTTACTATTTTGTATTATGTTTTTCGTAAATATGCTATTATGAATAGTATATAATTGCATAAAATTTAGATATGTATATTCTGTTATAGAATTGAAATGTAAAAGATATAGAATAATTTGACAAACAGAATAATTTAATACGATATCCAATTCGCTAAAAAACATAACAATTCGTTAGTAATATATATGAAAGTATGTATAATTAATTATAATGTTTATTTAAATCATGTATTTAAAAGTTATTTTGTGTTATAGGCTGGATATGTACTACATCATGTATCTAAATTTATGGAAATACTGTACTAATATACAATATATTATACTGTATTCGATTCAATAAACAAATTAACACAATTATTTTGATTATGCCTCAGATTGTTGTAAATTTGTGTTATGTGCTTTTGGATTTAGTTGATAGAACTCTCTATCCTCTGACTATACGCCTTTTATACAATAAAATCCTTAATTATTTATTTTTATATAAAAAATTAATTGCAAATTTTTTGTTTATTTTTTAACTTTAATTACCACAAAATTTATATTTCCTTTTGTTTACCAGCACTTGTTTTTGTTATCACTTCCTCACGTTTCCATGACGATTTTAATCAGAGTAATAAAATATAGTAGTTGTTACGCTGTTATCTTTTGTTTGAACTTGGTAATTAATTGTATAACACATGATGAGAGAGCTAACACGTGTTTCTGAGAGATTAAACTTCTTCAGCAGTGTCGCCAACATTACTAAAGCAGGAATACCAACATACCAGGGCTATAACATTTTTTTCAGATAACAATTTTGTGTACTTAAAATGAGTTTTTAAGGATGAATCTCAGTAGATTGATATTTCGTAATCGTTGCGCCTGAATGCAACAAGACTTGCAGGGGACTTAGAACTCACCATCAATAGGTGGCATACAAATTTTGAAGCGAATCTGTCTTATCAGTTTTGTGAAAACTGAGGTAGAAGTTTAACATTAACCTTATGGACGAAAACCGGAAATGTAGCTGTTGTAAGAAAACTGCAAGACTGAATTTGCTAAAACCATAAGCGATTAAGCTTTTGAATATTCTCAATTTTTTAAAATTTATTTCATTCGATTCGTTTGCAGGCAAATATTCTTTGACTCCAGCAGTAACTGAGATTAATCGTTGAATGATTTTGAAGGATTAAGCTTTTTCAAAGATGCCAACATTATCAGTCTTAAAATCAGGACTACCAACATACTAATTTCAACACTGAGTTTTTAGAAATGTTTTTAAATGGCCAACATTAACACAGTTATTTTATATTTTTGGATAAACTTTATTTTCTAAATAATTAAATTCATGAATTAAATAAGCAGTTGATAAAGATTTCACTGCAACATTGATTGAACCCTCATCTCCCAACTTCTCAGAACTTAGTTATTCCAGCGTGTTAATTTGCACGACCCTTCTCAAAAACAGACACATAAATTATTAAAAATGTTTTATCAAGAAAATTGCAGGATTTACTAAAGTCATCAGAGAGAAAAGGTAAATATTTGCTTATAGCAAAATAGCACGCACGCCTTTAATAATAAAAGTATCGACTTTGCTTCGTGTAAGTAACAAAATGTCTGAAAATGTCTTAAATATAAATATATAGTGTTGTCTTCATAATTATACATGCATCTTTTTTTTGTTTATGTTTTTGTATGTTTTTCTCTTTTTTTTATATATATATTACTGTTTTGTTAATGTATGCTGACGTGAACCATGTTGTCCTGTACAACCAGTTCTGTTGTTTGTAATAAATAAATAAATAAAAATAAAAAAGGGATAAATTACAAATTAGACACACCAAGCGTTGTTAGAGTATTTAATCAACATTCGCATCAATTTTCTCCATGCCCCATGCAGGCGTGCGAAATTGCGGAGCAAAGTAAAAAATTTAGTCTCTGCTGACGTCAGAAAAAAATGGAAATGTGTATTATTAACTCGAATAACATTTGGTGACTTTAATTTGTAATTTGAAATCTGTATCTCAATACAATATAATTTAGAATTTTTTATGTATTGATTGAAAATTTATACTTGAATCTATCAATTTATTAAAAGATACTATTAAAAGTATTGCATTTTAACTTTTTTTTATGTATTTTAAATAAATTTGAAATAACATAATACGTTATATTTTATTTAAATTTTTATAAAAATCAAAATTCAAGTCTTGAGTTTTGGTGTATTTTATGGCTGACTATGAAGATCGAATACAAAGCAGTGAAGTGATTTGAATGTTTTATATAGCACGTTTTTATAGACTTTATATCGAACATTTTAGCTTCTTGAGACAAAAAGATACATTTTAGGATATAAAGGATCTGCATCACAGTAGTTTGAATATATATAACATTTCTCCATATAACGTTATAAATGTGATGTAACGCCCACAAACTCAACAAAAGTTAAGCTTATTTACTTTTTATTTATAGAAGCTTCAAGTCAGTGCGCCTTGCAATGCTCATTTGTGTCGCTAAGGTCCATTTTGTCATTGAAAAATGAAGCAAAATGTTTTTTTCAACTTTTCTCGATAATATATGAGGTAAAAATCTAAATCTTGCATTATCTACTGTATTTTTCAGTATGTTTCGTTAAAGAATTTTCTCTAATAAATATTAAAAAAAAAAATCTTACGATTTGTGAAAAAACAAATTTGCGTTTGTTTTTTTTTTCATAGGTTTTGATAGGACGGTGGGAGCACCTAAAAATCAGCTGATTTGCCTACTCTATTTACGTTTTTATTTAGAATAATGTTTAACATTACCTACTAGTCAAGGCTAAGCAATAACCTTGTTAACCGCTACTTTATAATTAAAAGTATAAGATAGGGATAACCAGCAAAGACTTAATAGCAATTGAACGATTGAAAAAAATTACAGATAGAGATGAAAATAATATGGTCACTTTTTCACTAAAAAATAAATTATATTCCTAACATTTCGCGTAGTTTAGATTGCATCCTTGCTTCATCAGTTAGGTAAATGGAGATATACAGTGTATAGACATCCAAGAATATAACAAATTATACAATTATTTCATAAACGCTAGTTGCTACATACAGCTTTTAAATAATAAAAACAATTTTTTCTGACCTATTTTATTTACTACTATAAATTTATATATAATATGCAGTATATATGCACGTTAAAAGCTAGATTATTATTTTTTATATACCTAACTTTTTTTTTTTTAATGATCATAAACTTTTGATGTAGAAGATTTAAACGAATGCTAAGAGTACTCTTATAAATAGAGTTCGCAAAAATAGTCTTTCGACTACTTTTTAATTTTTAGGCTATATTGATGTTTTTATTGCAGATGTCCACAGATCTCATGTAACTGAACCAATAGAGCTAATAAAAAAAAAGACTATTTGCGACTATTTCTCTATTTAACGACTATTTTAGAAAAATCTGACTATTTTGCGACTTTTTATGCTTTTTCCTCGATTTTACGATCATTTCCATGCTTAAATTTCCAAAACCTTGCATGTTTCTGTGAAACCATGTGAATATTAAGCCTACACATTGTTGTTCGAGTGGTCTGTGGTGCGCCCTGCAGGAGACTAAATTGTAAAAAAAAAAAAAAAGTTATTTTCTTATAACCTCCCCCCCCCCTTCCTCCGGAAGACGAGACGCCTAGTGATATATTGCTTTCATGGTACTTTTTTGGCTTAAATTATAGCACGAATACTTTATTTTCGTCCCCAGAAACTTCTCATTGCAATTTCACAGATTCCTAGACTTATATAGACCGTTAATTTATCGTTAAACACCCAATTTCATCATTTTTGGGCCGACTATTTGGAGAGACTATTTTGCGAAAAATAAGCGACTTTTTTGTTAAAAATAGAGACTATTTTTGCAAACTCTAAAAGCATCAATCTATTGCAAACAAGAAATGTTATAAAAATAATAAAAAAGAAATAAGATTTCTCTTGCTTTTATGAATTTCTGAGAAGATTTCTGTTGGGAATTTCTCTATCTCTAAAATAAAAGTTGTTGAAAATCCGCACTGACAAGTTTGTGTCAAAATATTTTATTTCGTACTGGAATCCTCGAAAAGCTTGAAGATACAAACATTTCTACAGCTTTTTATAGATTCATATTTACCTGGGTTATAAGTAATATAATATATTGATTTACAATTATGTCAATTATCAGTCATGTGTATTACTATTAATTATTATATTAGTGGGAGGTGTGACGCAGTGCGCTTGACCGGGTCTCGTCAGATCACCGAAGTCAAGCAACGCCGCGCGTGGTTAGTAGTTGGATGGGTGACCATTTTCAACAAAAAACACGTTTCCCACCCAGGGGTAAAACGTTGCGCTTTTCCATTATGTGGTTCCCCTGGCTTTGGACCATTGCACTTCCGGTTCATTGACAAAAGCTGTAGCGTCCATCCTGGCTGAGGTTTCCACGTTTCCCTCAGCCGCAGGCAAATGCCGGGATGGATTTGCAAGGCCGTGGCCGCCCTCGTTCCAGAAGAGCCCACGAAACGCTCAAGTTAGGGTTTCGGAAGATTCGGGGTTTCAAGTAGTATGTAATTAGTAAATAGAAGTACCCAATAGGGTTTAATTAAAAAAAAAAAATTATTATACGTAACTCAATGGCACTCTATTCAGTCGGTATAATTAATTATGTTTATTTAAATCATATTTATTTTGTAAAAAATATTTTATGTTCTAAGATAAAAATGTACTGTCATGTATCCAAACTTATGAAAATATTGTACTGTATACTGTGTTGGATTTAATAATAAAATAATGTGATTAAATCGGGGCGTACACATTTTGAAGGTGCCTGTATTATGTTATGTAACCATAATTCCTCTAAGCTTCGAGAATTAACAAAAATAATTATCTTCAACATTACTCAAGCAACTTATGAGTATACACGTTATGAATATCATATTCTTGTGAGCACCAGAAATTTACTGAAATACCTGAAGGTATTGACTTAGGTAAAAAGACGAAAAGTCAATACCTGAGATATGAGTTTTCGCAACGTGGTCAAAGTATGTTATTTTAGCCAGTCAAATTTAATATCTCTCTGAAATCTTAATATGCAATATGAAATACTGAGAATAATATATTTTTTCATATTATTAATTAAATATTTACTTTATAAAATGAACCAACTTTTAAAAATTGTTTAAAATTAAGGGATAAAAGGTATCAACTTTGGAAAAAAATAATATCATGAATTTGACAGGGTGAAAACCACTAAAATAATTACAGTGAATTTATTTCATTAAAATAAACAAACATATTGAGACATGAAACCTCAAAAACAGACGTTTGACATTTGTACTAAAAGATTATTGAATTTATCAGATATAGTTCATGTAATGTAAGAATATCACCGGAAGTAGCCGGAAGTGCAAAGTTTTTCTAGGCTTTTAGTTCAGTTTTTGAAGCTGAAATTATGCAGAAAGATGCATATAAGGGATTTCAACCTATATGGAAAGCCCTAGGATATTTTATGTCTGTAGGCCAAACCCACGTGACGTCACTGCAACTCATATTGCATACTTTACAGGAGCCTGCCGCGCCATAGTGTTGTGTTGCATCAGCAGCGTGTAAGGGGAAAAAAAGTAGGAAAAAAATTATGTGGCAATTATTACATTTATATCGTTTCCATTTCTTCTTCTAGTTCATAAAGAATACATTTCTGTGTCCTTAAATAATTAAACCTGGCAACTAAGTCAATTTTTCTATATTTTTTTTTTCAATGCTTTAGAGCGTACGGTATGACAACAGTAGTGGAAGTGAGGGGAGGTAAACAGCTGAGCGTTATCCTGTAAGTAAGCAAAAAGAATAACTTGCTATTTGGCTAACTATAGTTTATTAGTGTATAATATATATGTATATGTTTTTTTTTTTGTATTTTTGTCTTGTGTTGTATTATGATGTTTATGACTTGTTCTATGTTATTTGTATAGCCAAATGAACTGAATAAATATATTAAATCTACCCAACAATCACGTGGCGCTGCCCTATAATGAAGCCAAAATCTTTCAACTTTCGATGGGTATTCATACGTTTGTTAAATTGTAACTAACTTTATCGTAAATGTGAAATCCTGATTCTGACAGTTTTAATATTTACTCTTGAAAGTATTTGAGTGGGAGGAAAATAATCAAACTTGAAAAATAAGATATGATAAAATAGAATTTGAAGAGCAAAATATTTGAAGAATTCCTTGCCATATATATCACATTTCTTGATACACATCATTAGATTTATCAAAAACGAATCTTTTATTGATGTTTCTTCAAAATACGAAGCCATATTGAAATATTTCTACATTTTCTTTGAATATCATGTACAGAATATATAAATATATCACATTACATTTTAAAAAATATAAAATGAAAAGTATTTTTTTATAACAAACCTGTATGTTAAATTTAAACATTATGTTAGAACGATTGATTTATAATAATAAAATAAAGGAAAGTTTATTTTTAGTATATTAAAACTCTTACGGGAATTGCAAAAAAGTGGAATAGTCTAGTTGAAAAATAACGTCTTTAACTCATCCTTTACACGTTTAAACCTAAGCTTTTTACCTATAAAACACATCTTATTTCCTCTTCGCTCAAAGTGAGGATGAAATGAAAACAATGGGCGCGATTCACGAAGCAGTTAGCCAGGTTTCTAGCCAAGTTTAACTAGGTGTTTTAACACGTAAAACAGGTATAGTTAAACGTGATTAAGCTAAACTTTGTTAGAAACCTGGCTAACTACTTCGTGAATCGAGCCCATTATTTTTAACAATAACAGTAAATAAGACGTACTCTCGTCTTTTTCCTCTAAAATGGTGCAAAGTATAAGGAAATTAGACGACAGGAGAGCTTAATAGTAAATTATTTCAACTCGGGTAGCCTTTCCCAAGACATTACCTTATTATAAAAAGGACATTGATGCCTGTAAGGTTTTTTCATATGTTTGTTTTTGTCATCATTTTTGTCATGTCCAACAAAAGCATAGAGTTAGATGGGGAGTGTTTTAACTTCATTATTTTCATATTAAATAAAGTCCTAGTTCAGTATAATATAAATGTGCATTATTTTGAATATTAATTAACCTGAATAATAAACAATGTTTTAATTAAATTATAAAGTTCGCAGTACTCTGAGTATATTGAATAAATATGACCTATATTTTCAATGTATAGTAAAGCTAATATTGAATTTATTATTATAAAATATATTTAAAAGCTTTTATAATACTAATAAATATAAATTATAAGATTTTTTATATAGTTTGCACAATAAAAATGCAATATTCCCAGTTTATGTTGTTGTTTTTTTTATATCTTTCACTCAATAACGTATTTAAACTGACTAGCAGGTTGACAATTTTTCCAATCAACTCTTCGGAAAAAGGTTTAAAAAAAAAGAGGGAAACATACGAAACGAAGGAAAAAAAATGTGGTTGCATTGTAATGAGAAAATGGTTAAAGTTTTTTTCAATTTAAATTACTAAGGGTTTATAAAATGAAATACTAGTAATGTTCCTTTCAATTATATGTAAATTCGTATTATTTTTTACCGTACAACAAAACTCTTTTGTTTTTTATTGATATTATTGATCTATACTTTATTCAATATTGAAGTATTGTTGGGAAATATGTTTTTTATTATTAAAAAATAAAATAAATGTAACAAAAAATTTATTTACAGAATATGTTGCATAAAACAATTTATCAAACATTTCTTCTCTTGTCCGAAATATTGTAATGCGCTTTTTAAGACAGGAATTAACCAGGTTTCTCACCAACCACGTTTAGTGTCATTGAATTTTACTGGCGTTAACCACGGTTAGTGAGAAACCTGGCTAACTTCTTCGTGAATCGCCCATATTAATGGGTGCGATTCACGAAGTAGTTAACCAGGTTTCTAACCACGTTTAGCTTAACCACGTTTAACTATACCTGTTTTACGTGTTAAACCACCTTAGTTAAACGTGGTTAAGTTAAACGTGGTTAGAAACCTGGCTAACTGCTTTGTGAATCGCACCCATTGTGCTTACTATGATAATGTATGAATGGATGTCTTTTTGTACGAAAATGAGCTATCTGCAATATAAGGTGAGTGCAGTTATGAGTTTTCAGCTCTATTAATTAAGAACTCATGATTGCATTCACATGATATAACACATATTGTTACATGATCGGAGTAGAGGTAGATAGCTAATTTTTCCAGACAAAGAACGATTTAAAATAAAAGAAACCTTGTTTGCACTACATTTTAAACCCTGTAATCCGTTGCGTAGGGTTGTAAATATTATTCAAAAAACAATAAAAGTGGACCTTCTTGAATTTTAACTTCATTTTACTAACTTCCTGCCTTGTTTTCTATTATCAAAATATAAAACTAATTAAGTATTTTATTTCTTAAAGAACGTATGAATATTAAATTCAAAATACAAATTATGTATTAAATTGCACAATAATTAAAACTAATTATAAATTAATATAATTTGTAAACGAATATTTGATAAAATATTATACATGAAAATTTAATTAAAATGAATCAAAACAACTAATATAATTAAAGTATGTTAATGAAACAATTATAGTTAAAGAGAGGTGGGGGAGACAGACAAACGAAGATGGAATGCGCTGGAGAATTCGTGTGGGTTTCATTTGTTTCCTTGCGGAATGGCACGATGCGGTTTGAAGCTGCTGCTGCGCTGATATTAATGCTAAGGGCGAGTAGAGCAATAAACGTCGGATAATTGTTTGCGGCAGACGAACATCTTCGTACCTCAATCGACAGAAGGTCAAATATCTCCAATATATAGTGGTAATGAACTTGTTGAAACGTGCCCAAATTTGTTAGCAAAAAGGTGAAGTCTTGTTAAGATACGATTTTTCAAAATATAGCATACAATATTTCTGAAAATGTCAACTAAATTTGTTGATTTGGAGATGAAATTCATGCGAAAATTGTATCGTGTTAAGCAGATATTCTACGTCACAATTTTCTTATCATTATACATAGTAGTGGTATACTCCTCTGATTCGTAATCGGATGGTCGTGAGTTCGATCCCAGCCATGCACCGCCAAACTTTTCACAAGTGGTGGTTGCTAAAGAACACCCACTCGTGCATCCGGGAGGTGATTGATGGCATCCTCCATCAATTGCCGACCATCCTGACTGAGGTTTCCATGGTTTCCTCAGTTACAACCAGACGAATGTTGGAATGGATTGCTTAGGCCATGGCCGCCCCGGATTGGAAGGGACCCACAAAAGTACGGTCTACGAAGAGCCGGGAGGTTAAATTCAGTCACTTAATTGTGGCCAGTACCCTATACTAGGGTTCAGTTGAGAAGTTAATATTAAAAATTTTCTTATTAATATAGCATATAGAATTTTTTAGTACTAGAATACTTAAAAATCCATTAATTTATTTGGAGATAGAATTTTCTTGTTTAAAGTGGTGCGTAATTTGTAACGAAGAATGAAATATTAGAATGTGAAAATTTTAGTGGCTTTTAACAGATTTTTTTGAGACCGAGGACTATTTTTAAAAAATTATTGAAAGTCTATTTTATGACGTCACGGGCGGCACTCCTTTAGAAAAAGAATAGGGCAGTGCCGCCCGTGACGTCATCAAAAGAGACTTTCAATAATTTTTTAAAAATAGTTCCCGGTCTCAGAAAAATCTGAAAAAATTCACAGTACCATATTTTTACCCCTTCTTTTGAATTAAGCCACTAAAATTTTCACATTCTAATATCTCATTTGAATTACCGAGCAAATCCAAAGGACACCCGAACGTTTCCGAAGAAAATTAAGTTAAATATGAACCTTAGTATATAAATTCTTCGGTCAAAAGCTCTTGAACCTTTTGCGAGACACCTTGTTATCCCTACAAAATTTTATTTTAGGAATATAATCTCCTTCCTTAGTTAAGCTTAACATAATGTCAATAAAAATATAAAAGTCAAAATGTTAGTGTAAAATCTTTGAACTAAAAGGTTGCTCTAATAAATAATATAACATTAAATACCAAGACATCAGGGAATTGTATATTTCCGCTTAAAAAAAATAATAAATGTGACCTTTCACGAAACACTCCCCATACTTTGCGTCACATGTACTTAATATTAAGTAATTACTCATGGCTTAAAACTCAGTTCTCTTTTCCTTTATTCCTCCCCTCCTTCATTCCTTCAAAACCTCCCTTGTAGCTGTCAAAAGGTAAGAGCACCAGCGCAAGTACAAAAATCAATGCCGTAAAGTCGTCTTCAAAATTATAAGCTTCATTTTTTTTTATGGCAGTCTTTAGAGAGAAAAAAAATCAATGGTTTTAAATATTAATATAAAATTAATGATCTTGTTAATTAAAAATGAAATATTAATTGCTCTATCTTTTTTTAAGGAAGAGAAATTTATTATTTTATATAACGAAGGAGTCATATTATATCAATTAAAAACAAATCTATTTGTATTTTACGTTTAATGTAGTCTTCTATCATAATATACAAGAAGAAACAGTTAAGAAAATAAATTAGTTTCGAAATAGAACGTCCTTTTTTTATGAGTGAAAGGGGAGAGGGGGGGGGGGCTCAATATGTAACCTTTTTTTTAATAATTGTACCATTTGTACTCAATTAGAAAGTATTGATAGTTTTAGTTTCTGCAAAGTATGTGCTAGAAATTTAAATTATTTAATTTTTCTATTTTAAAATATTAATTTTTTATGTCTTAAATTTAAATATATAAAATAGTTTGAAATATAATTAGTCATTTATTTAAAGTAAACTGTAATTAGATGATGAAATAAAAGTTTATAGTAATTTATAAATTTATTGAATTAATCGTTTGTGCACAGTAAATATGAAAATAAAATTTGTTATTCAGGAATCCTTACGATGATAATATGTTTAATATATTATATATGAAATTTATGCAATCAACAGTAATAATGGGTGCTATAATAATTCGATAAATTATTGTGAATACTTTTGAAAATAAGTGCACTCAAAAATTTACTGAACGTTATAAAACGATGACAAATAAAGAACATTTATATAATATGAACAGGCATTGTATTTTTAATATTAATTGTTAAACAGATTAGATAAATTATAAGTAAACTAATTCTATAAACCTCATTAAAAAATACTAAATTTTTAATTGATTTTCTTTGGCACGTAAATTCATTAATAACGGCATTTTTTCATCATAAAAACGTTTGGATATTATCTTAAGTGTATCAAAGAGAATTCGTGACTCGCAGTGACTAACAATAATGAATTTTATATAAAAAAAAACTTTTTATAAATATGAACGAGAGAAAATTGAACTGCTCCAAAGCTTTAAATGATGTATAAAATATAAAGCTTTTTATTAAAAATAAAGGGATTTATATTATAAAGAAGATTTTTAGTTTATAGTTTGTTTTCTTTATAATATTATAGGCATGATAAAAACACGAAAGTCAATACATAATTTAGGATTATTAGTACACCAATGGGAAGATTATTATAAACAATATACCACCGCTATTTTTTTTTTTTTTTTATATTTAACAAGCAGGAAGGATAGTAGTTGAAAAATTACTCCCTTCAAACATCCTTTACATATGAACCTAATGTTATGTGTTTAGAACCTTTCTGTATCTTGTATCTGAATAAAAAAAAAAAAATGAATAAATCTCATTACATATTTCTACAAACACATTTTTTTACTCGCTGAAAGTGACAATAAAATAAAGAAATTTTATACTCAGTATTTAGGAAAGAAAACGTAATCTCGTCTTTTCTTTATTTTTCTTTTCTAAAATAGGAGGAGAAAAGACGAAGAGATATATAATGCAAAATAAATAAAAACGTATTTTTCAACACGGGAGCATCTAGTTTTGTTTTTTCTGCTCTATAAAATGAAGAAACCTGAAAAACTTCGCCTTGACGGTAGGTAAGTTGTTCAGCATCAAAATTCAACTTGGAGGTGTGGCACAGTGCGTTTGACCGGGTCTCGTCAGATCACCAAAGTCAAGCAACGCCGAGCGTGATTAGTAGTTGGATGGGTGACCATTTTCAACACAAATCACGTTTCCCACCCAGGGGTAAATCATTGCGCTTTTCTACTATGTGGTTCCCCTGGCTTTGGATCATTGCACTTCCGGTTCATTGACAAAAGCTGTAGTGTCTATCTGGCTGAGGTTTCCACGTTTCCCTCAGTCGCAGGCAAATGACGAGATGGATTGCAAGGCCGTTGCCACCCCCGTTCCGGAAGAGTCCTTGAAACGCTCAAGTTAGGGTTTCGGAAGGTTCGGGGTTTCAAAGTAGTATGTAATTAGTAATTAGAAGTACCCAATAGGGTTTGATTTAAGAAAATAATAAAAATAATGCAGGTTGTCCAATGAAAGTTAGGTTAAAATTAGTTTCATTTTAAAATTATTTTGACCTAAATATCTTTTCCGGTATAGATATAATCATATCAAATTTTAAGTTAAAACCTTTATTATGTGACATTTTATTGGGGCTTTAGATAATAAAATTATCAACAAAATTATTATTATGGCATTTCTGACTTATATTTTACAACTATAATCTGTAAATAACATACACTTGATAAAAAGCGTTGACTATACAGTAGCTAATTCAACATACTCAAACTTTAATGTTATGTTAATATGATCACAAATTGAAACCAACATATTATAATATGAATATACTCAAAGTACAAGATTTTAATTGCTATATAAGTACACGCTTCGTTAGACTAAAACAAACAATTTTGAAAATGTAAACATAGATCGGTTAGTTTTATGAAATATACCATCTGAAATCTGTCAAGTAATTTATTATACATGGAAGTAGATGCGAGAAGGTATCGATTGCTTGTTAAATATCTCAAAATTAGAGTTGTTTGTATTGGTAATGGAATCTTCCTATACATTTTAAGTACTTGTAATGGTTATTTGCATATACTGGAGTATGTGTATCACGTTCAAGTAGTGCCACAATTTATTTTACATTAATTTTGACTATATTTTTTTGGAATATATAAAAACACAAAAACTAATTAAGACATAATTAAATCAATAATAAATGTTAATTTTTATTCTATTTTTTTTAATAGATATATATATATATATATATATATATATATATATATATATATATATATATATATATATATATATATATGAATATACTTCCAGATGCATAACCATGATTGTCATTTTCTTTAAAGGTCAATTTTTAATAAGAATTAAATTAGAAATTATTTTTTTCATGTTGAAAAAAGTAAAATGTACATTTATTAAATAAAACATTACCCATATATTTTATATGTTGCCTTGTCTTTTTTAATAAACCGTATAATGTTCTGGGTAAGATTTGTAAAGGAGATATCCAGGTTTATCACTAACCACGGTTAGCATCAGTCTAATTTTAACAGCATTTAACCGTGGTTAGTGAGAAACCTTGTGAATAATTAATTACGATTCACGAAGAGAGTTATCCACTAACCATTGACCTAACCATAGTGAGAAAGCTGGATAACTCTGATGAATAATGGACAATTTGCATGACATTTTTTTATTGCAGAAATGGATAGAGGGTGCAAAGTTACGCTACTCTGAATTTTTTCAGATTTTTTAGAGACCTGGAACTATTTTTAAAAAAATATTGAAAGTCGATTTTATGACGTCACGAGGAGTCTGTCCTTAAGAAAAGGATATGCGCTAATCGCCCGTGACGTCATAAAACTGATTTTTCAATAATTTTTTAAAAATTGTTCCCGCTCTCAAAAAAGTCTGAAAAAATTCAGAGTAGCATAATTTGGTACCCTCTATCCATTTTTGCAATAAAAAAATGTCATGCAAATTGTCCATTATTTCATGAATCGCCTCCCTATTATATTCTAAAGCTGGTATTACACGATTCAATTTTTCTGATTATTGTATAAAATATTTTTTTTTTACAAGAAAATTTAATCTCCATTTGTTTGTATTAAGAGGAAATTTTCTTGCAAGGAGAAATTGTAAACAATAATCAGAGAAATTGTATCGTGTAATATAGGCTTAAGTCACATCCCTTAAATTTAATACATCACTGTATTTACGAAACATAATGCTTTCGCAACAGTGCCTATTGTTGAAATATCGATTTATAGAAATAATATACAATATATTCGCATACAAAAAACAACAACAACCTGATACAAAATATTCATATTATCAATGTTTATAGATACATTTTATATATTTTAAAATACTAAAATTTAAATTGCTAATGTTAGTACCTATAACAATATTATTTTACTACATTTATCTAGTTTATGTATACGCAATGTAAGCCTCTAGCGAATCTATTGTGCTGCCACCATTGTGTGACCTCGTGAACTAAATTGTACAACTAGAGACACTTCGAACTAGGGCTGTAAATAACCGAGAAAAATGTTTAACCGGTGACCGTCAACTTTTAACCGGTTTTTAATCAAACCGAAGTTCGATTAAAAACCGCCAAGAATTCTGAAAATGTTTGATCGATTAAAAAAACCGTCTAATCGATATCGGTTAATTTTATTCGATCGGTTAATTATTTGAATTTATTTGATCGGTTAATTTAACCGAAACGGTTAACTCTGCGCCATCGGTTATTTTTTTGGCAATTATCACGTTAAATTAAGATATATTTAATACAAATACCATTAATATTGCATACACAAAACTGAATATAGAATATTATTCTTCCTTTTATCAACATCATACATTAATTAAAAACATTAAAATCAAAATAACAGCTAATGGATTTTATTATTATAAAGTATAAAGTATAACATTAAAAATTATAACATAAATATCTTTAATCAATTATTGTTGTTAATATTGATATTGTTTATTTAACATGCATTATTGAATATGGTTACTTTTCACAGTGTCACGATTGCATTCTATTTTTGTGTGTGGGGGAGGGGGGGGGGGATGAATTGAGAAATTTAATTATTTTCTGAACTGTTCTCTATATATCATATTATAATATATTTTTTTTGAGAATGACACTCGAATTCCCTTTTTTCTTTGTTATAGTTCATAAAATATGTTTTTTAGTTGATTACCTAAAAATGGAAGTTGAACAATAGTTCAACTTACATTGTCAAAAATATAGGTAAATGATATGTATATATAATAAATTGTTATGTTTGAGAGGATGGTCAAATACCTTTTATATCCTGAATGGAATTCACGTGTCAATTATTTTTTTTTTGCATTTTAAAAATTCATAAAAAGAATTAACCGCAGTTACAAGTGCTTAAACATATGACACGGCTAGAAACGGTTAAAATTGACTATCGGTCAATTTTCAATTTTAATCAAAGTTCGGTTAAATGGTTAAATTAACCGTAACCTCGAGTAACAGTGTTTTATGAAAACGATTAACCGTGGGATTTTAACCGGATGGTTAATCAACCGGTTAAAATTTACAGCCCTACTTCGAACATTATTTATAAGCCACAAGGGACATAGATATGAAAATTTGCAGTTTAAAGGGCTTCCTTCTAACCACACATAATGAGTTCAAGTGTACTCCACGCCTCTATAATTTCCATGATAACGTTTATAAATTGACAAAGAGTAACTTTCCAGACCTCTACCTATTATAGAAATTTATATTCCACCTATTATAGCCTACATAATAGTTGCAGTTTTGAAAATATTATCACACATTTACAAAAACTGTGTAGCTTTAAATACCGTATTATGTTCAAAAACTAAACCTAGTTTTTAGATACTGGATAATATAATTATATTTAAAGTTCATAATTCTTTGTGGAATTTACCTATATTGTTTATAGAATTTTGAGTCATTTCTAAAGTTCAAGCAGTATTAAACATGTCAACAAAAACATTTAAATAATAAAAATAATTCATTTATAGAATAATTTATAAACTTTATCATTGACAGAAAATAATGTAGTTATAATCTTATATTTTAATTGAACAATACCACTTTCACTTCTTTATGATTTGGGAGAGTATGGTACTAAACAAAACACAATTTCATGACGTGTATATCTCAGCATTTACCTATACTCTTTTTCACATTTAGTTTGGTTTTCGTTGTGTTTGTAACGTCTTCAGTCATTGGTGCATTATTTCTAACAAAGAACTTCATTGGCTGAGCCGAACCGAAGTACATCTGAGTGTTTCCGATGAAAACCAAGTTAAATATGAACCTTAGTATAGTTGTGACTTAAGAAACCGTGGAAACCTAAGTCTGGAGGGTCGGTACCTGTTAGATGATGTCATTAATCATCTTCCGGATGATTAAAAGGACCCTGCTAATTGAGAGCTAGTACATTGAGGATAAGAAACTTTTGACGGTTGGTGTACATAAACAAAGAACCGACTTGGTAATGACCAACTTGGCTTATATAAAGTCATTAGTGCTAGCAAATTGCGACAGTAGTTTGTAAATTTACATAATGAAGCTTACGTATACCTTTCTCATGTTCTGTCTGTGGGTGTTGTTATTCAGAATGGAGGCGTGGGTGAACTTAGCCCCTTTTTTTATGACAAGTCAGAGGGGGGTAGTTTTAGTTCCGGTTATCTTAATGTGTATAGTATACAAATGGTAGACCAGTGCCATGGGATATAATAAAATCTACATACATTTTACAAAAGTATTTTGAGGTTGATATTTTTTGTAATAAACAGAATAAAATATTTCTATTAACATTTGCTCTATGTTTGAATTTCCTCAGACTACATTAGTTACAAAAAATGTATTTGTTTAATAAATAAATTTAAACGTTTTCATTAAGGAAAAATATTTTTAAAATAATTTTATATTTATTAAAAAAATGTTAAATATTTATTATTATTTATAATTTTTTTACATTTGTTATTTTAATGTTGTCTACATTAAATAAAAACAATTTGATATTATAAGTTAGACTGTTAAAATAATATAGTGTATTAAATTTTATAAATTCATTCTTTTCGTACCTTCATTAACCTCATTCATGAGAAAAGCGCCCATCCAATGATTTGTTTCCATTTTGATTGGTAATGTTTGATTTTGCACCCAAATTTAATTTCAAGGATATGAAAAAAAAAAAACTATTAAAAATATATATACTGAAATGGCATAAGCACACTAATTGTAAAATCATTAAGGGAGTTGAGAGTGCTGTATTATAAAAATCCATTAGAAATAAAAATATTTAATAATAATTATTAGTTATTTCAATGTGCATTGCGTTAATGTAATACAAATATAAAAATAATTGTACTGTGCAAAGTTAATATTTCTAATGACCGATATTTTGAGGTTCAAACATGAAAATAGTAATTAGAGAAACGTTCAAATTATAATGAATGCTTATCCTTGAATATTATTACAGTGTCATAATTAGGCTTTCCTACATATGATAGCATCGCATGAAGTTTAATTAACATTAATCTGTGGCAAAACGTAATAACCATGAATCGTCTCTATATTTGTAAATAATTCTTATAAAAACAATTTTGCCAAATCATTGCTTTTTATGTTTCCAAAATGAATTGCATAATGCATTCTCATCTTTGAGTTATGTTGTTGATTTTTTTTTTTTACGATTACTTTGCAAGAAATATCTTGCAGGAGCTAAATAAATACAATGTAGGATTTGTACCTCTGTAAAAGAGTTACATGTAACTTGAGATTTACTTATAAATTAAACAAAAAAGTTTGTGAAACTAAGGACTTTCAAACTCAAATATTGTTTTATATTTAATAAGAGGATGTAATTTGTCTTTACAGACGAAAAAGGGAGCTAGTAAATTGGACCTTAAAAAAATTAAAATGATTTTTTTAAACTGATATGTGAATTATAGTAAAAATTTCAAAGTAATTTAAACATATTTTTGCAGTGCTATAGGACTTCGTCAATATTTATAAAGCGCTACAAAAAAAAAGAAAAAAAAAAGTTAGTTTTGTTTATAGAAAAAGAGTTAAAATAATTTTTGTTTTAATTTTTAAATTTCAAATTTGTGTTAACATAGATGGTAGAAAATGAATTAATACCAAAATATCAAGAGTTCAAAAAATATTTTATAGAAAATTTTGATGTCCTTACAGATTGTATTGTACACTATAATTATAATCAACTCGCTTATTATATCGTCCTTCGACCGGAATATCGAGCTATCTGCTATTTTATGTGAGCGCATATGAGCTGTAATTCGGTATATAAAATAGGGTTTAAATAGCTCTATATTGCAACGAAATTATGGTAAGAAGATAGCTCATTATTGCGGATGAGGAACGATGTGGTACTGTTGAATTTATATAACGTATGTTTCCAATTACATGTGTCAATTTAAGTGTGAAAACTCCCCTTATATATAAACTAACACTTTGTGTTACAAAGAGGGCCATTTTAATGCTCAGCTTTAATTATGCTACTTGAAAAAGCTCAAGCGTTACCTAAACTCTTTAAAACTTGCAGTCTTGTGGAATTGTAGGAACGAACAGCTATTGCACTTTAATCCGAAAAATATAAGGGGGATGATAGAACCCTTTAGATTTTTTTTTTAAGGATTTGATTGTATAGCACTAGCATAAGCAACACTGATATATATTCACAATTTTAAGTTGTGATGATATATATGTAAAAAATTCTGTATAACAGTATTGGAGCAATGTTTTAAAATCAAGCATGTATACAAATTTTGACATATATTTTAAAAACTTACTCAAAACACCCACACATGATGTTAAAAATAAAATACCCTTTTGTGACTTAGAGCACTTATTTATTTTAACAATGCTCTTATAGGGTCAAAAATTACGAGAAAAATAGAGAGAAAGAGAGAGAGAGAGAGAGAGAGAGAGAGAGAGAGAGAGAGAGAGAGAGAGAGAGAGAGAGAGAGAGGTAAAACAAACCAGAGATTAACCGCGAACATAATGACTTTTTTTTAACACTTTTAAAATTGCAAAATATTTTTCGCTTTAAGCTACAAAAAAAATGAGGTAATGATAACACTAATGATGCCCAAAGGTTTACATAATGTTTTTGTCACACTTTATTGACATTGCACTTATCCTTTACAGTATAAGACTCATTCATTTTTTTTTTCTCGAAATTAAAATACTACAACCTCCATAATGTAGCACTCAAATTTTGTAAAGTAAACCACAACAATTTTTTACATAACAATTACTGATATTGTTCTCTAAAAAACAACAATGAAAATTGTGACACGAGAATTGTCAGAGAGTATGAAAATTAATTTAAATAAAAGCTTCCATCGTGATAAAAATTCTCAAGTTGTCCCACGCACGCTTTTTACGTGATTTTTTATAAATTACAAAGAACACGTTTTCAATCGACTTCAAAAGAAAAATTGATGCCTATGACATTTTAAACCTATTGAAATCAAAGAATACACCCTCGTAAAATATATTTAACAATATTTTATATGTATATAATTTTAAAGGCCGTGCTTTTGATTATATTACGTAGGATTCAAATTTGATTGAACACGCAACATATTTAGTTACATTGTACAATTAAATGAATGATTTTATCATCTATATCTATTGTAATGTCTCTCAGGTGTATTTTTAGTAATTAACAAAAACTTGTGACGCCTCTGATGTCATCAATAAGTTTAGAGTGATTAATCTGAATTTTGCCAAAAATATTGTGATTGACTTTTTATTTAAAAACTATAAAATTTATTTATTTTCCTTTAATTAATAATACTATCACTTTCACAATAATAACTTTACATTATAAATTAACTATTGTAATATAATTTAAAATGAATGTGGCTTTTTTATGCTACTATAATATGTAACAGAGCAGTCAAGTATAATGCATACCATTAATCTGGAACGTAAAATTGTTTCCATGATTTTAGTTTTATTTTTTAAAAAAAACTAAACCATACATATAGTAAATGATAAAATAAATTACTTAACTAAACTTAATTAATGAATTAATTCTTGTATATTAATTTATTTTTCAAACTTTAAAAAAATAAAATTTTAAGTTGAATACAATAAAAAATAAATTGTTTTAGCAATGCTAAATAATTCTTCCATTATTTTTTTTTATTCTAAATCAATTTTAATGAACAAACCAATTCTGTTTGTTTTTTAGTTGTAAAAGTCAGAATTGCCGCGACACCATTTACATGGACTAATTGTTGCTAATGTGTCACCAAAAGAGGCTTCCAGTGAGTGCGCTTCACGATGCTCATTTGTGTCGCTAAGGTCCATCTTACACTTGAAAATGAAGTGAAGTGTTTTTTAAATTCCCTCGGTTATAAATCAAGTAAAAAAATCTAAATATTCAACTGTATTTTTCAGTGTGGACCAAAGTTCCGTAAAAGAATTTTCCTTAAAAAATGTTCTTACGAATTCACGTTTTTTTTTTTTTTAACATACTAGGCCTGTTCGTAAACCCTGCTCGGTGTACACTTTCTGCACCCAATCGACCTTATGTACATGCGATATAAGGTCGATTGGGTGTAGAATGTGTACACAGAGCAGGGTTTACGAACAAGCCTAATATGAACGGTGGGGACATTTAAAAACTATAGAAAGGTTTTAAAACCTTATAAATGTAAAAAAAGTGTTTTTTCATGTACTCATTTAGAAATTAAAATAAAACAGGCATTTTTATTTGCTACGTAATACAAAATCTTAATTCATTTAAATTCAAAAAAATTCAAAGAAGAAAAGAACCTTTACATGTTATTTCCAAGTTATGAATTCATGTGTCAAGAAGAGTTAATTTATATATTTTTTCTTCAATTAACAAAAAAAAAAATCTGTTTTAATTGAAAATCAATTGAACTTAAATATACATGCAATAATTATTATAAAAAATAATTGATATTTTCAAATATTATATAATATATTTTAATAAACAATTTATAAAAATTAAATAAATTTGAATTATTATTTGCAATTTTAAATCATTTTTATGCGATATTTTATATGAAGGTTAATTCCAAACTAAACTGAGTCACGGCTCTAGTTCGAGAGTGACGCATTAACATCCTTAAGTACACAATGTCTTTTTACGTCAGAGTCTGCCTACTACGGTAATATATGTTGTACAGTCGTTTGCATAAAAAACACGTGTTAAACGCACGTAGGTACGGTACAACGGTATTTCATGTAATTACACTAAAAATGAAAAAGTTTCTGAACTTTTGAGCGAAATTTTTTATCAGAAATAGAATTAGTCATGGAGTATGACAAGAGTGGTTTGGTATAGCACTCTATCATGCAGACTTGACACATGTTTTTACTTAAAAAAAAACTTAAAACCGCAGCAGTGTAATTTAAAAGTGTTGGAAGTTGCATTTTTTGTTGCAAGCTTTTTTACTAAATAAAAACGTTTCGGTCAAATGACTCATTTTAGTAGCCAGATTTTATACATATTTTGAACATGTGATTTTTTTTAATGTCTCTTTAATATGTTGGAAACCCCAAAATAGAAATAAAAGCAACGTTTATTCAAGATTATAATAATGAAATAACTTTTAGTGTAATTTATAAGCATTTAGGACCATCCATAACCATAAATAATTTCCAGCAATTTACAAGATTTATTATCAAGAATATACGATAATATTCTATTAATAAAATGGTTCACAATTATTAACTGTTAAAGTTCTATAACTATGTTAGTTTTCAAATATAAGGTTACCTATTTTAAAATTTGAAATAAACAATAAAATAAAAAATGTTTGTTTTATTTAAAAAAAATATTACATTTATTGAAAATAAAACAAACAAATAAAAAAAAATATTTATTACAATTAAAAAAATGTACGTATCGTCAACAAATAGAAATAAAATAAATTTCAAATATTGGTTTTATTCAGAATGAAATATTATATTTATGTAAATAAAAAAAAAACATTTAAATTTTTAATTAGAACTTTATATTTCAACAAAACACTGTGCCTTTATTCTATATATGAAATAAGAGCATGAAGCATTAAAATTAAAATGAAAGTTATGTTGTAATATGATCCTTCACAATACAATCATGATGTTAATTAATTGTATTTCACGTTACATTCAATAATTTTGAATTTATAACAACCAAAACTCAATTATAATTGCTGACACTGCGTAAGTGTGTATCATACAAGAGCTATGTATAATATGTGTTATTAATGCAATTACAGAAATTTGATATAGGACTATCGTATGTAGCTTTGATTATAATATAATGTTGTTTTAGTAGAGAGGTAAATTAATAAAGGTGATTTCTTTAAATTTTAAATATTTATTACTCTGTGAATAGTATTATTATTTTTCGTAAGAAATATTTAATAATCATAGATTCTTTCACTCTTTCTCATTACTAATCAATTATGAATGATGGCAGGTTTCCGACTCACGGATTGCATTGGCATTGCCTCTTAATACTTGTCTATACTGAATATCTTAACATAACTGTCTTATTTTTCAATCATCAATACTAGTAAAAAAAAAATAATTTTTATAAAAATTAATTAAATAATAATAAAAATAATTAAAAAATATTTACTTACTCGATAAACACATCACTTTCACTCCTTGGTAGAATCAACTTAGGTAACACAATTGCTTTTTTTCTCCTTGTTTTTAAAGTACACATCGTAGCACTCATATGAAACATTTCAGGTTGTGGAGAATGAGGAGATAATATAGTTAATCTTCTCATATTCTCGTTCCCAGGTAGTGATAAATGTTGGGGTACTATATGTCTTCGTTGACCAACTGTTTTTGGTTCAAAACTTGTATTTAAAAATGAAGGACCAGGTATAATTTGATTATTAAATAAAGATTCTTCACCTGAAACAGCTCTTCGTTTACCACCTAACATACGAATTTCTCTCTCTAAATTTTCTAATGATCTTGCTTCAACAGAAGATGCAACAATTTTTCTCATATCTCTTTCAGAATTAGATTTATATTTACCATCATTATTACCAGTATATCTTGTTGCAGTTAATAATTGTTGTTGTTGTTGTTGTTGATGTTGTTGTTGTTGTGTTGATTCTATACTTGTACTTCTTAAACTTTCCATAGACCGTAAAGTATTATTACTAGTTGTTGATAAATGTATTGATGATGAAGTTGTTGATGATTGTTGACGTAAACTTTCCATAGAACGACAGTCGATCCTTCTAGCACTTCTTGTAGTTAACCACTGTCTTCCTTCTCGTCCTATTTCAGACATTGTAACGGGAGTAAAGTGAGAAGAGGGCGCTGAACAACTAGCAGGAGACGTGAATTCGTCATTAGAACCAGCGTAATGACGTGTAGATGACGTATAAGATGACGATGTAGCCATTACAGGTGACATCAAAGTTTCATCTTCTTCTTCGGATGCTTCAGATATCTTAACTTCAATTGGTTGACTTGCCATTTTAATTATTATTGTTTATGTAGTCTTACTGTAATAATGAATACAATAATTAAGGTAAAGATAACACGCCCAATGTTAATAAAAATCAAATTCATGAAAATTATAGGGGAAAAAATTTAGAATGTTCTCTTTTACATACCTTATCAGTAGGTAAAATATCAGGTATGCAAAAAAAACAGCTACTTTTCGAGTTATTTATATTTTTAAAGTTCACTATAATAACTCGTTTTTGTATATACCTGATATTTTACCCTATAATACTGATAAGGTATGTAAAGGATAATATTTTAATTTTTTTTTTTTTTTTTGAAAATTTTCATGAATGTGATTTTTATTAACATTGGGCACACGTGTTATCTCTACCTTAATACAAAAGCTTTTTTAAAAAAAAATATTTATCTTTATAAATTGAATGGAAGATTTTAAATATTTATTTTTCTTAATTTCTCTCTCTCTCCCTCTCTCTTTCTCTCCCACTGTCTCGCTTTTTAAATAAATTCTAATATTTTTTTTTTAAGTTGTCTTATTGAATTACGAATTTTGTCAAAGAACGTTTCTTTGTTGTTTTTTTTAAACAACAAAAAAAATGTAATTTTAGTAACCTTTTTCTAATTGGCAATTAATTTTATGACAATAAATTTTTAATTTTAAAAATTCTCTTTCCAACTTTTGTTTAACTATAAACTAAGTACGTAGTTTAGCTTGCATTTTAATTGGTGATATTTAATTTTAATTAAAAAATCTCCCTCATTAGACTTAGCTAACGACTAAAATAAAATCAAGCGTAAACAGCTGCAATTTCAAACAAAACAAACTAAGAAAAAAAAATCTGGCTGATCTAAACTTAGCTCTGGTATGTCATTAACAATTGGCAACTTGCAGCTAAAAGAATTAACTTTGAAGAACTCTTAAATATCACCGTCAGTAATCACCAACATCGTTTTAAAGTCTATTATGTTTTCAAAAATTATCTTATATTTTGTTATCTCTAGTAAATATGGAACATATTTTTTTAAAAAAAGCTTTTGCATTGGTTATTTTATTAATTATTAAGTAAAAAAAACAGGAGCTTATATTTTAAATACACAAGGCTTTGTCTTTTAACTGGTAATATTTTGAAAATTTTAAAACTTTAAAATACTTTTTAAGCCTTGCTTGTCAAAATAAAAATTCCCTACTCCACTTATAAAAATCTCTTATAAATTTAATATCTATAATTAATTATTGCATTTTTTAAATATGATTCAAAATAAATATTATTAAAAATAAAACTAATACAAAAATATTTCATACTTAAAATAATAAATCACACCACTTTTTATCACTTATAATTCTTATAAACAAAACAAAAAGTCACGCACAAAAAAAAATCACATCACTTTTTCAAATCTTCAAAAGAATCCTCATCGTCAATTATATATATAAAAAAAAGAAAAACTTCACTCTAAAATGTTACGTATTTTTATAATCAAAGCGTTAATACGAGGTGATGTTGTTATATGTATAGTACGCAGGTATATATGAAGAAGCTTTCTGAACGTTTTTAGTCTGCTATGAAGCAACACAGACCACCACTATACGAACTCTACCGATGTTACACGAGCTTTACAGGTTGCCTATATACCCAAGGCTTTGATGCGCACTATGGCAGGTCATGTGCGCTGTTTATATAGTCAAATTAAATTAAAATTTAATACCGGATATACTTATAAATATACGTGTTTTAATTTGATGAAATATGAATTTTTATTGTAATTGGTGAATGAAGTGATTTGTAGATTTTATTAAATATATCAAATTTAAAATGAGTGTTCATTTCATTAGTAATAATAAATTAATTTATTTGTTAGTTAATTTCAATGCGCTATCAAATATTTAATATTTTGATATGTTCAAATGAAAGAAGTGACAATTTATTAAATATTTTATCTAAGTTTAAAATTATCAAATGCAATATTTTAAGTACTGAAGTCTGAAATTGAACAAGAAGTTTAATTGATTTATTTGGAGTATGAGTGACCATAGCATTTATTTTATGTATAATTATTTTTCTTGTGAGTACTTTATAAATGTATTTGAATTAGTACAAATTTCTCCAGTTGTTCCCGAAAATGTGATGTAATCCATCCATCAACGAATACATTTCCCATTACTTCTGAGGTACACCTTCGGTCAGTTCAAATTCAAATTAATATTTATTTAGCAACGGTTACATAACCAAGGCACTAAATACAATAAGTGTGATGTATATTCAAATGTGATGTATAATTTATTAATTTACTAAAGCTCCAAAAGGAAAAAAAAAATAATAATAATAATAATAATTTTTGGGAAATGGGTGAAAAAAATGTAGCCATTGTCTGCGTGTTAACAGAGCACAGTAAATTTTATGCTGTCCAGAGGTATTCATCTTTCACGAGTGCAGTTAAAAATATGTTACAAAAATTAAAAATTATAATATTATTTTAAGGGCATTGGGTGTAGCACCGGTAGTTGGCAACACTGACGTATCTTCCCCATGTTAATCTTTTATCATTGCTCCTCGGAGTAATTTCTATGCTAGAGCTAAGCTGATTGCTGTAGTATCAAAATAATTAGTAGCCCAAGTGCACAATTTGGCTAAATAAAGCCTGATTTAAAGAAAAGTATTTTTTAGTAATTTTTTAAATTTACATGCGTTTTTCTAAAATATAAAAAAAAAATACTTTTCTTTAAATCAGGCTTTATTTAGCCAAATTGTGCACTTGGGTTACTAATTATCTTGATACTACAGCAATCAGCTTAGCTCTAGCATAAAAACTACTCCGAGGAGCAATGATAAAAAATTAACATGGTGAAGATACGTCAGTGTTGCCAACTACCGGTGCTACACCCAATGCCCTTAACAGTTCCTAAAATTGAACCGCTTTAACACCATCTTCAGAATTACAAGGAAAAGTATTGTTCTCCATTTAAATTTCACTTCCGGTTCAGAGATCTATTTCTTAACCCTACTATACCACAATCTCGCAGTCTTGTTTTTCTTGCATACCACATTACTTTCATATACAAAAGTGACACATATACTTGATAGTCTTCATGGAAATGTGCTGACTACTTTTTTATTATATTTACATAAACGTGCGAAGTTTGTTGTTATTCAAGCTTCAATGACCTTTTTGTAATGTCAAAGATATTTTATAAGTAAACGAATTTATAAATTCATAACTGGGATCAAATTATTTTACAAAATCGTCCCCCGGAATAATGAGTTACATGCCTACCAAGTTCTCGCTACAATAATACAGTATTATAACTGCTATTTCAGATGAGTGCACCAATTAACTCTATGTTAATTACTCATAATTAATTGCGCTCATCTGAAACAGCAGATTAGAGCTAATTATTGTAACGACATCGAGGTGAGAAGAGATATAGCTCATTATTTTGGATATGTTGAAGTTGAAGCAATAATTCAATTTAATATATTTCTGTCAATAGAAGTTTGTCACTTTGTTTTTAAGGTTCATTTTGGACTATAAATAATTTTTTGTCGTTTTCTCTGCTATTCAATCAAATAAATATTAAAGCTTCATATATTATAAATTTCAGAGAATTATCTGAGAATTGATTTTTTTTTTCTACATTTTCCTTCATTATAATCTCAAATCTTGTTAAAGAATAAGGAAAAGAGAACAAGGAAAAGAGAACTAAAAATATATGTATATAGAATTGAGTTGTTCAGTTTCATTAGATATTAGGGGGAGCGGCTTTAAGGTATTTGTGGAATGAAATAAATTACCAAAAATCCAATTGAATCAGCTCGTTGTCAGGAGCAAATGAAAGTAGTGGCAATGAAACTTTTCAATTAAGAATTTATTGATTCAATGGAGAGCTTTTGTCATATTGTGCTTTTCTGCTTTTCAAACCACAGAGAGGGTGTTATCGAAGTTTGTGTTTTGTACGAGAATAACTATTTTATCTGAGAATCGTAATTTGGCAATCTTTTTTTTTTTGCATACAAGAGCTTACAGCTCGCAGCGGGGTAATGGGTAGGGATATGGTAAGGTAGGGATATGGTAGGGTAGGGATATGGTAGGGATAAGGTAGAGAAAGGATGGTGGCCACGGCCTGTTACGCGTTCCAGAATTCATTGAGTTGAGACTGAGGGAACCGTGGGAAACCTCAGTCAGGATGGACACCTCTAATATTTATCAATGCACCAAAGCGATGTCCAAAGCCTGGGGAACCACACACAAGTGCATTCTTCGTTATGACAATTTTGGACCAACTTTTTGCTATGAATCTACCTTTGCTAAAATATTTTTAATTCTGATGTTTTACTATTTTTTAATGATGTTATATTTGGCTTTATTATATTTGGTATGTACCTTGGTTATTTAGCTGAATTGATTTTTTTTTTTTTTTTTTTTTTTTTTTTTTTGCCTCTGCTTTCTGTGTAGTTGATACAAACAAATATATAATGCTGAAGTTATGAATTATTAATAATAACATAAATAGTAAAAAAAATCGTCATATTTCCAATGGTATCTTAAATTAGTTTATTAAGCATATATGTATAAGATAGTATTTTTTTTTTCATAAAACTTTTCATTTAAGTTTTCCAATATATTATATTATAAACTTTCAGTACAGGTTTGACGTAAATGAACGTTGAGTTACATTTGGTAGATGAAAAATAAAAAAAAATTCTCTTATACTCAGATAAAAAAAAAAAGGGTACTCGAAAAATTGTATCGCAACTTTTGCAATTACTGTAATGAATAAGGGAGTTTTGAAATCCTAAAAAATTGAGACATACAACCACAGTAATTGAACAGTGGTAAACTGACATTACATAATATAGTTCAATAAATATAAGATTACCAACCGGAAGTTTAAAGTTTCTGGCCTTTCTATTCGTATTTCAACGTTTAAAATTCACACATAGGTCAGTACTTCCAATACAAAACTCTCTGCAAAGTTTGAAAACCCCGAGTTAAAATAAATTTCATATTTTCTTCGCTATTAAGCTCTCTCCTCGTCTTTTCTCCTCTTATTTTGCACCACTTTAGAAGAAAAAAGAGGTGAAAAAAACGAGATTACGTCTTTTTTCCTCTTCTTGAGCATAAAATGTTAGAAATATTGTCTTCATTTCATCCTCACTTTGAGCGAAGAGGAAATAAGATGTGTTTTAGAGATACAAAGATTAAGTTTAGACGTGTAAAGAATGAGTTGAAGACGAAATTTTTCAACTAGGGACTGAATTACAAACAGAACAGTCACAAAATTTTTACTTCCGGTTACTTCCGGAGAAAAATCAAATTAATTTGACTTTATACACAAGAAAACTTTGCAGATAGGTTGAAATCCGTAACATAAATTTAATCTCTCTACAAAGTATCAGGTTCAAAACTGAACTAGAAAGTACAGAAAATTCACACTTCCGGCTACTTCCGGCGATATTCTTAAATTTGTTGAACTATATTAGAGTTAATTTTATATTCCCATTGGAATTACTTGCCTGATATGAGTGGTTTCTGTTAGATATTTAAAGTTTAAAATTTTGAAGAAGAGTTTTGTGTTTATAAAATACAAACTCATTTGTAAAATTTCGAAAACAGGATGGTCAAAGAGTACGCACTTCCGGCTAGTTCCGGTGGGAATGCAAAGTAAAATTTAGTAAAATAATCTTTTTGAATTGTGTTAAGAGTAAGGTAACGTGAATCAGCTGATTTTTTAGTCCCATTTGATTAACATGTAAACCTTAGCAAATGCACAAAAATTATTAAAAAAATTTGTGAGACAGATTTTAGTACCTAGAAGCCATGATAGAAAGAATTTCGTGCAGAATTTTTTTAATTAAGTTTTTAGTTTGTCTCTCCATGAGAAAGCTCTATGTTAAAAATTAAAAAATTAATTAAAAACAATCTGCACGAATAATTGTCTTGAAATTTTTTCTATGGCTTTTAGGTACTAAAATCCATCTCTCAATTTTTTTTTTCGGAATTTTTGTAAATTTGCTAAGGTTTACATCTTAAATAAAACACAATTCCATTATTGTTCTTGTTATATCTCTCAATACATGTTCAAAGGGAAAATGTTTAAAAAAAAGTTTTTAATAGAAAACATGTCATTAACAGGAGATGTTTTGATTGGAAATCTGTTTATGATTTCAACTTGCTATCTATTTACAGCATTATTGATTATATATTATACGTTTTAAATTAACTCAGTAAATGGTTTAGTGTAAAATTGAATCATCGACAAAATTAAATTGCAATGAACTGCAATTTGATTATGCATCAAGAAACTTAACTTCTTATGATAGTAAGCAAAAAAAAAAAAAAAAAAGGGGGGGGGGGGAGGTACAATTTTATATAATAGAATTGCAAGTAAATGCGATAACAAATCTCCAGAATTTTGTAATTATAAACTTAATAAAGCGAAAAATTGAATTTATAATTAAATTTTTCTGTTTTCCTGATACGTATAATTGTAATGTAATATAATTGTGGTATATATTATAAATTTAGTACAGGTTCTGTTCATAAACCCTAATGTAGTTATGCACTTTCTGCACTAATAGACAGACCTTATATCCCAAGATTACAAGATTCACGAAAGAGTTATCCAGAAATTTATCCAATTTTTAATCACGGTCTTATTAAAAAAAAACTGGATAAATCAGTGAATTGTTTCCTTAATATAAAATATTATATTTTATAAAATCGAGTGTAGAGAGTATAAAGTAATTCAAAGTTCATGCACCTTTTGATTATTAATAAAATTATAGTATTTTAACACTGCAATATCTTTATTTTATATTACTTCATAATAATACTAGCTTAATACCATATTAATCATGATATCATATCATGACCTAATTTATATAATAAATTTTCCTTAAAGATTAATTAATGTAATTGTCTTTAAAAGTAATAAAAAAATGCTACTAAAGCCGATATTACAAGATACAATTTTGCATGCAATTTTTTCTTATAACAAAAATTTCATCTCCATACAAATAAATGGAGTTCTTGAAGTTTTCTTGCACGGAAAAAATTTTACTCAATAATTAGACAAATTGTATCGTGTAATACCGGCTTAATAATTAATTACCTGCTCAATTTACCTTGTTATGAAGTGTTTTAATTGCAGCGTGACCTTTCTTCACTAATGAGGCTAATTAAAAACCTTATAAAGTATATGCAATTTACCTTTAAAGCAAAGTTTCAATAGGTCACGTATTTAATTAATTAATAACCATACACAAGTTTTAAACTTTATTTTTATAATTTGATTAAAAAAAAAGTTTTAAATCAATTTTGAAGTTATAAATAAGCTCTCTTTAAGTCTATGTAGGATATTTTTTAGATGCAATATACTAAAATATAATGAAAAATTTATTGATTATTGAATCTTTTCTCCATATTTAGGTGAATATAAAATAAAAGTTTATTAAATAGGTGCTTTTCCATGGAGCGATGTCACGCGTTTAGCGGATCGAGAAAAGCGCACTTGCAGTGAAACCGTATGGTGGCCATATTGGCGAGGAAAAATCGCAGTGTTATTAAATCGCTACGGGAAAGCGATTTTTACTCGCTATAATATGGCTGTTATACGACTTTACTGTAAGTGCGCTTTTCTCGCCCCGCCAAGCCTCGCGCGACATGGAAAAGCATCATAATTAAATATAAAATATGTTTATGCCCTTTATACAGCAAGTGGTGTTTACCTGATATTGGAACACCAGAATATAAAAAAGGGCACGAGTACACCTAGCAAGAATTTCAACACTACAGCTTCAAGAGACGATGTTTTTAATTTTGGATAAATATAATATAAAGTGTATTCAACCTATACGCTAGCCGCCCCTTCAAATTTCAACCACTCCATATTTATAAGATTGCATAGCAGCGCTCATAAATAGAGCAGGGGTAACGTTCGTGGTGTCCAGAGTTGTACATAATCAAAATTAATAATTATATTGTAAAAAGGCATTTTAAGTCAGATTGGAAATTATAACGTTTGTGATTTGTAAATCTTTATTTGGATTTATTCCATTTTAATCAATTTATCAATCAATAGACATAAGGTATTTTATTGAATAAACTATTTGCTAGCAATGTTTTATAAGAAAAATATACCAAAATCTTACGAATGCAAAATAATTACGCAAAGTTATGAAAACTATTTGCTTTAAGTTTGTAGCAAAGATGAACATCAAAAGGTTTTTAATTACTTTGTGTCAAAGATGAGAAATTTTCCAAGAAATTTGTGAACTTCCGAGTTCGTTAAATGAAACAATCTTATGGTAAGAAGAAATTTCATTAATTTATATAGTGTTTACCTGAACACTAGCTAAATGTATTCATTTTTGTTAGCAAATCGAATTTATCTTTTTATCAAATTCTAGTAGAATTTTTTTACACACGAGAAAAAGCTTTTAAATTTTAAATACATTTGAAAATTTAATGGGAATGAAGCATTGTGAAATACTTAATATAAAATTAAGCACCAGTAAAAGCAATTAAATTTTTAAGTTTAATAATAAATGCATGTAACTACATAGCAAATAATTTCTGTATAATGATATAACTCCTATTGTATAAACCATGCATGCAAAATTATTGAAAATTTTGATTCTTTTTGACATAACGTATTTGTTAGCATAAATATAAATATGTTACCCTTGTAATTCTTGTTGTAATTAATTTCTTAATACGTATTTTTTATATAAAATATTAAAAACACTAAAGGTTTCCACAGTTCCCTCAGTCACAACCAGACGAATGCTGGGATGGATTGTTAGACCATGGGAAGATTCCCACAAAATCCTAAGCAATGCTTGTTATGGGTCCACAAATAGCCGATATGTTAAATTCAATGTCACTTTTAAACCAGTATACCTTATAACCAGTGAAGAAAAAATGAAATTGATTCCATGCCATATAGTTAGGTCACAGGTAAAATTTTTGGTTTTGTATATCATATTATTTTCATTATCTCAAATTATACAGCTATGTTTCAAAATTGAATGCAATAAAATGACGTAAAAGTTGACTAAATTACGTGTAATACACGTGTTTTCCACACATGACTCGCGACTTAAGTGTGTTTACGTTTCCACTTTGTACTATAAGCATGCTGCGTGCTCTAGGGCTCTGGAGAACTTCTCATACTTATCGTGTAACTGAACTCCCCAGTCGTCACATGTAAGCTGATGTTAAGTAAATATATACGTAAGAATACATTAAATATCAGTCCCTTAGGTGTTGTACTTTAAATATGTATTTTTTTATACATATTTTAATCTAAGGCAGTATTATGTAAAATATAATACTCCCTTATAGATCAAGTTGTGTAAGAGATATTGGGCGCGATTCACGAAGCATTTAGCCAGGTTTCTAACCACGTTTAGCTTAACCAGTTAACCACGTTTAACTAGGTGGTTTAGCACGTAAAACAGGTATAGTTAAACGTGGTTAAGCTAAACGTGGTTAGAAACCTGGCTAACTTCTTCGTGAATCGCACTTAATATGTTTAACTTTTTTTCTTTTTTTTTTTTTTCTTTCTTTTATGAAAACATAATTGGTGCGATTCACGAAGCAGTTAGCCAGGTTTCTAGCCACGTTTAGCTTAACCACGTTTAACTAGGTGGGTTTAACACCTAAAACAGGTAAAGTTAAACGTTGTTAAGCTAAACGTGCATGACAAAACTTCTTAGTGAATCGCACCCAATATTATATACTTAAAAAAAATGTTGAGAATCAGTACAAAAAATATCACTGGATAACATAAAAAAAAGTCAGCCAATTAAAAATTTGAATAAAAAATAAATACATAATATATATATATATATATATATATATATATATATATATATATATATATATTATTTACATTTAACAGGAAAGGTTTTTAAGTAATAAATTATTACAATATTAATACTAATTAAAAGATAAATTTAGACCACTTTATAGTTTTTCTTGCTTATTAAAAAAAATATGAAAATATTATTTGTAAGTAATTATATAAATATTGTTATGTTTGTAAAATATTAATTAATTTATCATTAATTATTAAATATTTAAATATTATAGGGAGGCTTATTTAATATAAATAAACAATTTATATTGTATAAATTTTGCCACGAAAATTCCTTTTCATTCTATTTTTTTTCTAATTAATCGAATATTAAATGTACCAAATATTTTTAGAGTAAAATCCATAGTAAGTTTGATGTTGTTAACGCCTTACGTTTAAGTTAAATACAAGCTTTTGAAACATTGATCATAACAAAGTTACCTTCACAGAACATAATTTTATATGATATATACTGGGTACATACAAAGGTATATATAAAATAAGTTAAGGTTGGTAAAGTTATAACTTAAATATTAACAGCAAAGTTTTTCCTCAGAAAAAACTAATAAACTACTTGCAGAGCTTCCACAACGAGTAGAATGAATAACATTAGTGAAAC
Organism: Siphlonurus alternatus; assembly: GCA_949825025.1. Taxonomy (NCBI): domain Eukaryota; kingdom Metazoa; phylum Arthropoda; class Insecta; order Ephemeroptera; family Siphlonuridae; genus Siphlonurus; species Siphlonurus alternatus. The sequence continues at coordinate 6,608,424 of OX463784.1, read as the reverse complement.
ATACAAGTACTAACTGTATAATATATACCATACATAACACTTACTGAGTATATAATCTTATGTAAAGTATATTTAAGTTAGAGTTATGGTTTAATTATTTATTACATTAAATAATAAGAACAATATTAACAGTATTAACACTGAAAGAAAGTAGTCTCTGGTTGAAAAATTTCGTCTTCAACACGTCTAAACCTAATCTTTTTACCTCTAAAACATATCTTATTTCCTCTTCGCTCAAAGTGAGAATGAAATTAAGACAATATTTCTAACATTTTATGTTTAAGAAGAGGAAAAAATACGTAATCTCATCTTTTTCACCTATTTTTTTTCCTCTAAAATGGTTCAAAATAAGAGTAGGAAAAGACGAGAAGAGAGCTTAACAGCGAAGAAAAGATCAAATTTATTTCAACTCGGGGTCATAAAATACTAAGGAATTAAGGAATTATAGTAATTATTTATAAATATAAAGTATTTTATGATAGTTAATTATTTGATCATTAGTCATTATCAATTGATTTAAAAAATCTATTTTTTGATGAAAGGGAGTGTATTAACAATTTAATGACTTTAACTGTGCATAAATTAATTTCCCATTTAATTTTTATTTAAGGAAAAAAAATATAAATATTTTTTAGAGGAATAAAAACACAAATTGCCAGGAATTCATAGTAACATTTACCTGATATGACCGAGGAACCGTGGAAACCTCAGTCAGGGTGGACACTTTATTTTTTTTTGTCAAAGAATAATTCAATTTTTCAGGTATCTTTATTTTTAAATGTATAAATGTAACAGTATAGTAAAGCTATAGAAGAATTGAATTTGATATGAAGAATATTATACACTACACTGTTTTAAAACTCACTTTTCGAGAATTATATTACCAGAACTCCCCGTCATATCAAACTCTCTCTTTTGTGGAGAAAAACAATAATCTTTCCCAGCTTTGTCTAAAAGACTATTTGACATAAATTGTAATATAATTCAAAAAATACGTTTTAAAAATAATAAACTTATTATACAGAAATGATACAAAAATCTTTTTCCCGGCTGGTTAACATGAACTTTTTTTTGTGTGGTTATTCATGATATAAAAAAAGCAAAGCTTTTAGAAAAGTTTCCATGTAAAATTTTCATATATTACCATACTGTATACTTCTTGAACCTAACTTGAAATATTATACCTTATATTAAATGTCATGTTCTTAACATTTTACTTTAAAGAAAAAGAGTGTGTTTTAAATTATACATTTTTTTTTGTTACAGAAAGTAATTTGTGAATAATTAATTAAATTATATAAAAGTATTTTTTACTGTAGAAATATACGGTTAATTATGAATAATTATACTCTTTATAGTATTACATAAAACTAGGTAAATTGACACATTTTTCTACATATTTTATATTTTATAATGCAGCCAATCAGGATACTTTATTTTTTTTTTGTATTATGATTATGTTATAAAATAGAAAATAAAAATGCAGCTTTTTTGTCGTTTATTATAGGAAAAAAAATGCAAATAAGTTTTTATGACAAAAAAGTAAACATACATTTCCATCTCCTGGATACACAAAAAGCAGCAGATTTCTTGAAGAGCATGCACAGTTTTGTCTTGGTCAAACCTTTGTGTTTCCGTAAACTTTAATAAAGATAAAGTACATGAAAATAAATCCACAGAAAAGCTAGATCTTCACAAAACTACAGTCAAATGATAATAAATGTTTTTCGACTCAAAATCTAATAGGATCAATTTGACTTTCGTATAAATCGTATAAAACATTCGATTTTTTGTTTCAAATGGAAAAATCAATTTAGATAAAATTTGTTATTGCATAATTGATAGAGAGTACCATGAAATACAACTCTATTTTTCTTTTCAGATCTTTCAATCTGTGAAATATAAAAAAAGTGCGCCCCCCCCCCCTCTCTCTCTCTCTCCTTGGGGGCATTTGCTCCTTAAGGTAGAGATAACGCCGAACAGCTGTTTGACGTAATCCCCTTTGAGTAACATGTAAACCTTAGCAAATTGACAAAAATTCTGATTTTTTTTTGAGACGCAGATATTAGTGCCTAAAAGCCATTGAAAAAATTTCAAAACAATTTAACGAGCCAATTTTTTTTAAATATATATGTATTTTTTTTTATTTTTCAGCATTATCTCTACCTTAAGTAAAAAGATAGGAGGGCCCAAACGCCTTCTGGAAGTGTGGCCACTCTTTCTTTTAAAAAGTTCATGGACTCAAAAATATCTGAGTAACGTAATTTTGTGTCTTCTATTCATTCCTGCAATAAAAAAATCTGTATGTTGTTTTTACGATTATGAATTTAGTACCACGAAGTAAAGAGAGAACGGCTATACCCTTCAGAAGATATGGGAGGATGGATATACAGCGACAACATTCCCCTACTGAAAGAAAAGTTGATAACAGCTGAATGAAAAGTAACCCCAGGGGAATAAAGACATTTTCTACATGGTACAACCCTCTCAAAAAATTTGATTTTCATTTGTAGTTTATATGCTAATGATCTGCCTTTTTTTAAATCTCAACTACTGTAGGTATTATTACATCGGCCACCCTTGCAAAAATATATATACAGTGCACACATGATTCTTAAGGATGAATGTCAGTTAATTCAGATATCGGAATCAACCCCCTTGAATGCAATAAAACTTGAGAGGAATTTAAACGCATGCCATCAATAGGTGACATATTACAAATTCTGAAGTGGATGATTAAGGTTAGTTTAACATGGGTTCTTATGGGCGGAAACCAGAAATTGAACTATTGTGAGAAAACCGCCTCCCTTAAATTTGATCAAACCATAAACAATTGAAATGATTTTAAGGAAAAATTTACTGTTAACATTTTTATAAACAATCACGTTTTGCAGGTTGTAGCAATATAAAATTAATTTTCATCAAGAAATCTTTATTTAAATTAACTAAAATGTAACAAAAAAAAGTAGGAAATTCTATACTAGCTTAAAAATGTAATGTAATGTAAAAAAAAAAAAAAAACGATAAATAAAATAACTAAATTTTAATAACTTAAAAGTGCTACAAATTTAATTAATTAAAACTCATTAGCATGCTGAGTAATTTTGATAAAATGGAGCTGATATTCGATAACTTTTTATACTTTACCAAACTCTGTAAAAGAAATGAAAATTCAATATTTTCTTAGAAGGTATACAAAAGAAGGCCTCCAGCTAAAAAGAAAAATAAAAAAAGGAATAAAAATATATATATTTTACATGTAGCACAAAATGTAAGTAAAAAGAGAGCCGAAAACCTTTTATTCTTTAAGAAAGAAAAATCGTTATTTTCATAAAATTCATGATTATTAGCATGCACTGTTTAATATAATAATGCCTAACTTATGTATATCAAATGTTCATTTACAACTACTATTTTAGAGTTTTTTTTTTTGTTTTTTTTTTTTTTTTTTGTTTACACTATCTATCCTCTTTCTTTTAAAGATCACAAATATTCAACTAATTTTAAAGGAAACTATTCTTTGTCTATGTTGTATTATGTACAGCCACAAGAGAAATATATAAAAATATTAATTATAATACAAAAAAACAAATGTAACATAAAAAAAAAAAAAAATCTAACAAAATAATACTGCAATATCATGGACACCCACAGATGTAACTTGTGGAAATATTTCAACAAAACTGTTTTCTTATATATTAAAATATGACCATGCTGCTACGGATTTATTATCTTTCAAGAAATTTATCAGTCTGCAATTTGCTGCTAAATATTTAATCGATCAATTTGAAGAATGCTTTCTAGATAGTGTTATTATATCATAGTGCAAAAATGTTTACCTTGTAACTTAACTTGAACCCCCTTCACTCATAATAGCGCTGTCCATAAAACAAATAACTCTCTCTCTCTCTCTCTCTCTCTCTCTCTCTCTCTCTCTCTCTCTCTCTCTCTCTCTCTCTCTCTCTCTCTCTCTCTCTCTCTCTCTCTTTCTCTCTCCCCAATCTTTCACAAAATTTTCAAATTTTCAAAGAATCTTATTAAACACCATAGACCACAACTTTATAATATTTATATTAATTCAATAAATATCTAGTTAATTTTAAAATTGCTAATATATTATTTTCAGACCAATATTTTACATTATTTATCTAGATGTAAGAATCTTTAGAACTTTTCCAATTATATAAGTTTATTCTTAACAAGTATCAATATAGTTATTATAAAGAATTAGGTCAAAGTAAGATATAATAAAGTATTAAGAACCATTCAATAAGTATTATATATTATACGTATTGTAAGTAAAATAATAATGCAATATTTTATATTTCATTTCTGATCATAATAACATAATTCCGGTCAAGGATATATTATTAGAAATAACAAATTGATTAATATTCTATTTTTCTTATTCGATCTGTACTTTTTACATTTTGTATTATTATTACATTTACAATTATAATGATTACTCTGTTCCATCGTAGTATATTCTATGCATTTTTATGTTCAATGTATTAATGTTTTCATTCACTGTCATTTACAAAAGCCGGAGTATTTTTTCATGTAAATTACAATTCATAAATGACATGACAAAAAATATTCTTATGTATAAAAAATAAGAAAACAAACCAACTCATCGCAAATAAATGGTAAAAAAAGTATCATAAAATATTTATTGAAAATATTGAGTTTAACTGAAAATAATGGTGAATCGCGATCAGCAATATTGGATAAACCATCACATAAATATAAATTTCGTAATTCTGAGCTTTATTTTGGGAGGTGATAAGGTTCATATTTGACATATTTCGTAACATGCTACTTCGATAACACGAGAGTTGTTTACTCTGATATGACTTTAATCCAGACTCAAATCCAGACATTCTTAATCCGTACACAAGCTGGGTTATAATAGAAAATGTGGCGAGCTAATCTGCAGGTGATTCAGAAGCTGAGTAATATCAATCCTTGTAATCAGAACTGCATTTTGTACTTTGCAAAAATAACTTTAAATCTGTAATAATACTTTTTTTTATTTTATTTTTCGAAAAACTGATTTAAATGGAAAAAGTATTCTTGATTTCTTGTAGTAATATGACAGAAAGGATGAATCAGGAAGATATACAACGAGACAGAAAATTATATTTCCATTTGAAGTCCCGTGCAACACCCGATGTAAACCTCTGGACATCACGAACGTTACTCCTACTTTGTTTGTATATGTTACCACGCAGTCTATGGAGGTGTGGTGAACCAAAACTATTTTGATATTGATAGACTGGGTGCTCTTCTTACAAAATTGCAAATCTTTATCTCTCTGTCTATTGAGCTGAAATGAGTTGGGAGTAAAATTTATGCTGTCCAGACATGTAAATTTCCTTGCTTTAACCAAAGTCTTCTGCTCGTTGTTAGTAAACAAAGTATTGTTGTGTAATGTCTGTCGAGTGAAAAGAAAAACATGGGACGGTTGTTGATTTACATGTTAACTTATGGAAAATGACCGTTAATAATAAAGTTAAAATGTTTACCTAGCGCCAACAATGCTATATTACGTTCTCTGCTCTGGTGCAAAATTAAGCACTACGTCGTCCCATGTTCAACAATGAAAAAGGCTTCATGCGACAGACATTATAAACAATGGTTTGTTACAACCATTGCGAGTAGAAGAATTTGGCCTTACCATACAACAAAATTAATTTGCGGCTTCAATATATATCAGGAGGTAAAGATGGTTCAATTTAATATACATTATTTCCATGTATCTTCAGAATCGTCATTATTTAACAAGAAATTTCGTATCACATTATGAAGACAAAAAATATTCAGAGAGCTGGACAAACTATTTCATTAACTTCGAGGACAGAGCTAAGCGTTCACTGCATTTTTGTGTGGGATGAATTCCAAAGTATTTATAAGAAAGAGGTACACCTTAAAACACCATGAACTTAAGGTAGTGATAACGCCGATCAGCTGTTCGACGTAGTTCCATTTGATTAGCATGTAAACCTTAGCAAATTCACATAAATTCTGACATTTTTTTAGAGGTAGATATTAATGCCTAAAAGCCAAAGAAAAAATTTCAAAACAATTTAACGAGACGATTTTTTTTAATTATTTTTTTTTTTAATTTTCAGCATAAAAATAGGGCTTTCCCACATGGAGAGACAAACTAAAAACATAATTAAAAAAATCGACTCGTTAAATTGTTTTGAAACTTTTTCTATGGCTTTTAGGCACTAATATCTGGCTCTCAAAAAAATTTCAGAATTTTTGTCAATTTACTAAGGTTTACATGTTTAGTCAAAGGACTCAAAGGGACCTACGTCGAACAGCTGATCAAAGTTATCTCTACCTTAAACACCTCTGTATAATTTTTAATATTACGCATTCTATTCAGACTTCTAGACAGCAAGAACTTAACTATTGCCTCAAATAAAACTACAAATAAAAAGGGAAACAATTTCATACATTCTAAAATTCATACGTATTTTGAGTCGTCTTAAATAATTGGTACATATTTTGAGATTCAATTCAATTCATTTATTCAATCAACTGGCTGTACATCAGGTACAACATGGATTACGTCATTCCAAATAATAACATTAAAATTACATAACACAAAACAACATCAAAATAACAATAATTCATAAAACTATCACGGTATGAAATACAATGGATACAATCAATTAAAAAACAACATTAGACAGTATATCTTCTGGCAACTTATTACAAAAGTACATTTTTACAGAGTACATTTCCTTAATTATAAAAATATTTTTTAATTTTTCTTTAAAATAATTTTTCATTTTCAACTTCTCTGAGACATGCTGGTAAAAAGTCATAGATTTTGGCAGTCTGGTAAGCGGAACTTTTTCCTTTTCAAGCCCTTTAATTAATGGAGTCTTTAGAGGTAAAAGGAAAATCATATACATACGTGGATCACGTGATACTTAATTACCTCTAAGGTTAAAGGTCATATAGAGGTCGCAAGGGTACCTAATACCCTTTGATAATTCTGCTTTACTTTGAATCTAAAGGTATGATCCTATTTCATAGCTCTCATATAACACAAACCTTGTATTAAACTTTGTATACTTACAGCGTATAAACTATAAAAAAAAATTGCAACATATTATCTCTATATTAATCACGATTAAAAGTACGTCATAGGAAGAAAAAATGACAGAAAAAATAAAACATTTAAAATAAATCTAGTATTAACATCTTATATGCTGATACTGACAACTCCACAAGATACAAAGAAATAAACAGATTTGTAATTTTGAAAAAAAGTAAAAAAAGTACAGTACATGGTCCAGTTATGCTAAATAATTAGAGCGCGAAAAAAAGTCACATTTTTTTCAAAAAATAGGCACCTAAAGAGTCAACTTATTTTTGGAAAATAGTCTACAAAAAAGTCACTTTTTTTAAAAAATAGTCTATTTTTTTTTTTAGAAAGTGCAGCAAAAAGGCGTTTCAAACGTGTTATTTAAAAGTGTGTTTAAAAGTTTTATTTTTTTTATATTTCTTTACACAGACTTCCCTTACACAGACACTATATAACTATATATAACATATATATATATATATATATATATATATATATATATATATATATATATAGTTATATATATAACTATATAACAGACACTATATGTGTCTCTACTTTTATTTTAACAATATGAAGAAAAGAGCTGAAATGCACTAAAAACATGTCAAAAAGTCACAAAAAGTCATATTTTACCAAAATAGTCTCAAAATCCAAAAATAGTCTAAATAGTATTTTTTTTTATAGGCTTATTTTAATCCACTTCCGGAGATCGGTGGACATCCTAAACGACAGCAAAATAGTCCTCATGTGCACAAATAGGCAAAATGACTTTTTTCCGTGCTCTATATAAATAATGTATAATCAACAGTATTGAAAAATTATTAAATTAAAATCAATTAAGACAATTTAAAGATAACGTTCATGCTTTCATGCTGAATAGTGTAATTGTTACGGGGATTAATTGTTACAAGGTTGTAAGAGGGAAATTTTTCGAGGCGACGAGGGTACATTGCACGTTAGTGAATTTTCTTTGATGTAAGAATATATGAATTTTAATTTTGTAAACTACGCAATAATTAATCATTGTTTACAAAATACGTGTCTTTGCACTTTTAAGAGATAATTTTTTATTATATAAACACTTTAGTAGAGCATAATTTAAAGAGTTTTAAAGGGAGGATAAAATTTAATTTATCGTAAAATAATAATTATAAGAATCAACCATTCTCCTTACACTGTCTATTAAATTTCATCTGTGTCAAAATTTTAAACCTAATTAATAAAACTTTGAGTGTATAAATTAGTAAATATTACACCTCGTCCTGTATTTAAAATGAGCTATCTGCTATTTCAGGTGAGCGCACCAATTAACTCTATGTTATAATATACCTATTTACAACTCATATTAATTAATTGCGCTCACCTGAAATGGTTTATTATTTCAACAATATCGTGGTAACGGAGACCTATTTCAGACGAGGGACGATATCTGCTGTAAGATTAGTGATCATCCACGAATTAAGCCCCTTCTTAGCCCTAATATTTTAATTATGGGTTAAATCAAATATTAAATATGTTATATGAAAATTTCGATAAATCCGCGTCCTAGGTAAAAAAACAAAACAAATTATTTATTTTATCTCATTAAAAATAGTCAAATACAAGGTAAAACACAAAATACAGGTGGAAAAGGTAAATACGTGTCATTTAATACAAGGCATTCATAAACACACAAAAAAGCAAAAAAAAAAAAAAAGCAAAAAAAAAAAACAAAAACAAACAAACAAAAAACACGTAAATATGAAAAAAATCTATTGAACAGTAAAAATTTATGTATTCATCTACGCTGTTGTAAAAACAATGGCATAATTATAATATATAATATTATAATATATAATATATATATCATAATATATATATTATAATATATATATATATATTAACAAACTAATGAGTTGACATTTCATATACATCCAAATATAAAAATATTTTAAGATATAAATAAGGACCAACTTCTCAAATTCCAACCGTAACATTTCCTTGTTATTATTAAAAAAATAATCCAATAATAGATTTGATATTTGATAATTTAGCATTTTTCCTCCTATTTCATGATATTAATTTTATCTCCTTCCTATTAACATATAATTATATATTTTTTTCCTTGTGCAGAGAAAGTAACTTTTTTCTGTATCATGTTCCATAATGGATTATTGTTGTAATATGAATTTTGATCATTTGTTTTTATTTTTGTGTGTGATATATTGTTGTGATTTTTAATGACAAACCTATATGATTGCTCAAGTAAAAAAATTGTATAGGAATAGTATGTGAAATAATATGGGATATTGTATGGGCATACCCACACTGTTCTTATACCAAAAGTATGTGCATAAAGTATGGGGAAAATGACCGATTTTCCTATACTTGTGCCTACACTCTTCTCCTACACTTGTGCCTATACTTTTGCACACACCATGGTACTATAATGGTACCCATACTTCTGCCCACACCAAATAATGGTATAGGCAAAAGTATGGGGAGAAAACTTATTTCCACTATCCTTTACTCTAATTAAATAAAAATTGCACAATTATTTTATTTTTAATAATTAAAATTTATTGGTTCATCAAAAAGGTACAATTAAAAAACATATAAACAAAACAGATAACATAATAAAATTAATCAACATAATTCCAATATAGAAATTAAATTGTCAGTAAAAACAAATATTATAATTTATAATATTATGAAGAGAAACATAATATTTTTAATAAACAATACTTTATTTCTTACATTTCCTTCTAAGCATAATACAATAATCGGTAGAAAATACAGGTTCTGGGTAGACTCCCGGCAGCTTGGCTCTGATGATTCCAACGGAAGAGGTTTGCCATACCATATCCACAATCAATCTGTAATGACAAACATTACGTTAAAAAACATGAAATAAAATTACACAAAGTTACGTCCGATAATTTATTTTGACGTAAATCAAACAATAAACATATGTGTTCTGTAATGCAGCTACGAGTCAGTACTTGACCAAGAATTAGCCTCAGGGACACATTTCTACCATAACAAACTGAGAACACAATTTAGTTTTGTGCGGTATTAGTATTTGTTACAAGGCAGCCATCTTGGTTCATGATGTAGCGACGAGTCAGAAGTTGACCAAAAAACAGTCTCCGGGAGACATTGCCATGATAACGTGCTGAAAATACAAGTCAGTTTGTGTCTGGTAGCAGGTTACTTTAAATGGCAGCCATTTTGTTTACAAAATTCAACGATGAGTCAATACTTGACTAACTAACAAATTCAGAGATACATTGCCATGATAATGTACTAAAAATACAAGCAAGATTGTGTCTGGTAGCAGTTTACTTTAAATGGCAGCCATTTTGGTTAAAATTAGTAGCGACAAGTCAGTACGTAACAAAGAAACTGCCTCCGAGACACTTTGCCATCATAACGTACTGAAATGCAAGTGAGTTAGTGTCAAGTTGAAAGTTCCGCTAAATGGCAGCCATCTTGTCTAAATTTAGTAGCGATTAGTCAGTACGTAACAAAGAAACTGCCTCCGAGACACTTTGCCATCATAACGTACTGAAATGCAAGTTAGTTTTTGTCTAGATGAAGGTTGAGCTAAATGGCAGCCATTTTGGTTAAAATTAGTAACGATCAGTACGTAACAAAGAAACTGCCTCCGAGACACTTTGCCATCATAACGTACTGAAATGGAAGTGAGTTTGTGTCTAGTTGAAAGTTCCGCTAAATGGCAGCCATCTTGTTAAATTTAGTAGCGACAAGTCAGTACTTAACAGAGGAAGAGCCTCCGAGACACTTTGCCATCATAACGTACTGAAATGCAAGTGTGTTTGTGTCAAGTTGAAAGTTCCGCTAAATGGCAGCCATCTTGTCTGAATTTAGTAGCGATTAGTCAGTACGTAACAAAGAAACTGCCTCCGAGACACTTTGCCATCATAGCGTACTGAAATGGAAGTGAGTTTGTGTCTAGATGAAAGTTGAGCTAAATGGCAGCCATTTTGGTTAAAATTAGTAGCGACTAGTCAGTACGTAACAAAGAAACTGCCTCCGAGACGCTTTGCCATCACAACGTACTGAAATGGAAGTGAGTTTGTGTCTAGTTGAAAGTTCCGCTAAATGGCAGCCATCTTGTTAAATTTAGTAGCGACAAGTCAGTACGTAACAAAGAAACTGCCTCCGAGACACTTTGCCATCATAACGTACTGAAATGCAAGTGAGTTAGTGTCAAGTTGAAAGTTCCGCTAAATGGCAGCCATCTTGTCTAAATTTAGTAGCGATTAGTCAGTACGTAACAAAGAAACTGCCTCCGAGACACTTTGCCATCATAACGTACTGAAATGCAAGTTAGTTTGTGTCTAGATGAAGGTTGAGCTAAATGGCAGCCATTTTGGTTAAAATTAGTAGCGATCGGTACGTAACAAAGAAACTGCCTCCGAGACACTTTGCCATCATAACGTACTGAAATGGAAGTGAGTTTGTGTCTAGTTGAAAGTTCTGCTAAATGGCAGCCATCTTGTTAAATTTAGTAGCGACAAGTCAGTACGTAACAAAGAAACTGCCTCCGAGACACTTTGCCATCATAACGTACTGAAATGCAAGTGAGTTTGTGTCAAGTTGAAGGTTCCGCTAAATGGCAGCCATCTTGTCTAAATTTAGTAGCGATTAGTCAGTACGTAACAAAGAAACTGCCTCCGAGACACTTTGCCATCATAACGTACTGAAATGCAAGTTAGTTTGTATCTAGATGAAGGTTGAGCTAAATGGCAGCTATTTTGTTTAAAATTAGTAGCGACTAGTCAGTATGTAACAAAAAACTGCCTCCGAGACGCTTTGCCATCATAACGTACTGAAATGGAAGTGAGTTTGTGTCTAGTTGAAAGTTCCGCTAAATGGCAGCCATCTTGTTAAATTTAGTAGCGACAAGTCAGTACTTAACAGAGGAAGAGCCTCCGAGACACTTTGCCATCATAACGTACTGAAATGCAAGTGTGTTTGTGTCTAGTTGAAAGTTCCGCTAAATGGCAGCCATCTTGTCTGAATTTAGTAGCGACTAGTCAGTATGTAACAAAGAAACAGCCTCCGAGATATTTTGCCATAATAACGTACTGAAATGTAAGTTAGTTTGTGTCAAGTTGAAGGTTACGTTAAATGGCAGCCATTTTGTTTACAAAATTCAGCAGTGAGTCAGACCAGCTAACAACCTTGACAAACATTGCCATGATAACGTACTGAAAATACAAGTTAATTTGTGTCTGGTAGCAGTTTACGTTAAATGGCAACCATGTTGGTTTTATAATGTAGCGACGAGTCAGTACTACTTGATCAAGGAACACCCTCCGAGAAACACTGCCATAATGACTTACAGTAAATAGTGAAAACAAAAGTTTGTGTCTGGTACTCACCATTCTTTATGACTACGATGAGGTCCTGCAAGGAGGCGTAGCTGCCCTCTATGATCTCACCCCGCATCTCTCGCCTCCCTTCCAGCTGCAACATCCGCTTCACCACCCTCACGCCAAAGTGCAACCTGCAAGGTTGGATAGGATTATTGTAATTACAATAATGTATCAAACCAGTAGAAATGTTAAATTTGTCAGCACGTACACCACGTAGCCCGGTAACGGATCCCCTTAAGACATTTCGCACTTTTAACAATTTTTATCTGCCATATTTAGGGTTCTTAAATTTTTGAAAAAATATTAACATGTTCAATAGAATGTAGCAATTGAGTTTATCCATACAGTAATTTTAGTTCCATATCAGAGCATCTCTTGAGTAAAAAAAAAATTTGTGTGGTGGGATATGAAAAAAAAATAAGAAACAATTTTCTTTTTTAACTTTTTTTGCCTATAAAGAGCCTAAAAGCAGTTCGGAACCAAAAGAGAGCTAAAATCCAAAACTGGGCTGTGCACTGTACAGTACAGATTATGTAATGTGTTATGGTATGCATACAGTAAACATGCGAGTCAATATACAACAAGCACATAATCGTTTTTGATACATTAATAATAAAGAACAAGATCCTATATAGACTTACCGTTTATGTGAGCAAAGCTCCACTCGCTGAAGCTGTATGCATATCATGCAGTTTGGCCGTAGTTGACATCATCATCCAGGAGACACCTGAAGTGATTGAAAAAATGAAATTATAATGTGTCCCATGAATACTCAAAACAATATAATATGAAGTATGAATTAGTAACTTACCGATATAACGAGCCAGAATGCAGTTTTTAGCATTTCTTTTCTCATAAATAGACAGAAATTCACGACACATTGAAGAACAGACGCCATCTCAAAACTTTCTCTTTGAGAGCGTTACAATAACAAATAAACAGCTGACGCATCTGTAGCCAATCACAAGACAGGGAAAAAAAATTCAACTAGCGTGGCGCGGAATATATGAAGTGGTAGAAAACAACTAAAATATAAGAAAGATTTTGAGTTGCGGATTATTCATTAAATCGATCGAAATTATATTAAAATAAAAAAAAAAAATAAATAAATAAAAAAAAATAAAAATTATAATTACAGAAAACGATATATAAAAATTTGACATAACAAAGATAAATAAACATACGATTTTATTATTCTCGCAATTAAATATATAATTAAATTAGTTAATTGCAAAAGGCATGGGATAAAATAAATTATGTTTTATTTACTAATTCAAAAAAATTATACCAATTAAACATTAATTAAGTACCATGTATACTAGAGAAAATTATTCTAAGTCCAATATTGGACTTTAAAATTTTTCACCATCCAATGATGGTATAGGCAAAAGTGTAGGCACAGTTTTGATAATTTTATAGTATAGGTAAAAGTGTGGTCACAGTTCTCACAAAATAAAATAAACGGGTGCCTATACTTCTGACCACACCATATTTTTATCAAATATTTCGTGCCTATACAATACCTATACATACTCAATGCATTTACCTACCACTTTCTATCAAATCCCATACTATTTCCTATACGTCCCATACTTATACCTATACATTATTTTTACTTGAGTGGTGATTCATGATTTGACGTGCTTATATTGTTATGTGCAATGGAAGTGCTATAAATATTATGAATAATATTGATATTTATTGTTGTAAAATATACTTCCAAAATAATTATACTCTTTTTATCATAAAGTACGCATTGATACATAGTAAATGCTTATAGAACATCTCAGAGTATGCACTACTTAAGTCATTATTGAAGTTATTAATTATTAGTCTTTTATTAAACACAGAAAGTGTACATATTAACAGCACTAGAAACATACATTATAGAAAAACATTACAATAGAACACATAAAACATACATACAAAACATATATAATAGTTACAGAATAATAGAACAATAGAAAATGATAATAAAACAATATAAAATAAAATAACAGATGATACTAACAGCCTGTTACATCATAATAATAATATATCATATATATAATCACATATATATAAGACAAAATATGACATAGAAAATAGATAGAATAAAAAAAACTTATTGCTTCATTGCTATTCAAAATCTATAGACTATATGAAATCTCCCCTGGCATAATCGCTAATAGACTTAATTCTAGATTTACAGATATTTAAATGATATTGGCTACAATATTCATTACATAATTTACATACACAAGATTGTTCAGCTTTATGATAACCAGAAGATTTACAAATTAGATAGTGGAAGCCGTGAACAGCCTGGCGAATTAAAACATTTCTAACATTGGATCTATCCAATTGGGGCAGACACCAATATTTACATATCATAGCATCAGTGCTGTAAAACTCAGGATTAATATCCTGAGCTTTTTGATTCCTGACAGCTATAAAATTGGAATATTGATCTGTCGTTGGAAGTTTAAACATTTCTTTGATTTCTGTAATAAAATAATTGGAATCTATCAGTTTATAGGCCAGTCTAGTTTCGGTAAATTTTGACAGACACAGTAATCTTTTAACAAACATGGCTTTTACTGATTCTAATTTATCAAAATCGGATACAGATAAATGAGGCCATACAATTTCAATACCATAAGTAGCCACAGGGGCGACTTTTAAATTGAATAGTTTGAACCCTGTTTTGACGGATAGACCAGACAGCCCTGAGATAGTGTACATAACAGTGATAGCGTTCTTACATCTTTCTGTTATATGTTTAGAAAAAGAAAGCCCTGTCATTTGAAGTATTATGCCAAGATATTTAAATGAATTTAGAAATTCAATCTTTTGACCGTCACAATAAATTTCATCGTTTTTGCATAACGGTCCGCCTCTTCTAAACTTAACAACCTTGGTTTTCTCTGTGTTAATTTCTAGACCATTTGTTTTGGCCCAGATGGATAGATTATTTAGCGCTTTTTGTAGCTTGACTTTGCTCTTTGAAATAATAGCAAGATCATCTGCATATAAATTTAGTACGACTTGATCATTTTCATTTTCACAGTTTATATCTTTTGTAATCTCAGTTATATCTGCAGTAAAAAGATTGAAAAGAAGAGAGCTGCTCGGGTCTCCTTGCAAAACTCCGTTAGATTGAATAATATTACTAGAACATGATAAGCGATCTTGAACACATACATAATTGATATTTAGAATAACAGCTAAGATATTCAAAATTTCAGAAGGAATTACTTTAAATGACTTCAGCTTTTCAATGAGCAAATTCCTATTGACCGAATCAAAAGCTTTTCTGAAGTCTACAAAAGCAATATATAAATGACCCTTTGGCTTCTCCAATGCTAGTTTAATTTGATTATATACTGTGGATACAGCTTGTATTGTGGAACGTCCTGGCATAAAGCCGTATTGCTCTTTTGGAATAAGATAGTGGGTGGAATCAAAAAGCCTGTTTGCAATTAATCTCGAGAAGAGTTTGTACATGGTATCACCATGGATAATACCTCTGTATGAGTCGGGTGACATAATGTTACCCTTCCCTTTGTATAATACCATTAGGTAGGCGATCCGCCACAATTCCGGAATTGTAGCCGTTTCAATACAGAGGTTAAACATATTGGTGATTGTTGGGGTTAACGACTTGCTTACTAGCTTCAAATGTTCATTCGTAATAAAATCTGGGCCCGAAGCTTTATTGTTTTTTAGGCTTTGCATACAATTATAGACTTCAAATTCATTAAGAGGAATATAATTTGAATTACAATTATAGTCTATACTATACAATTATAGAAGTTATTAATGCAAATTGTTTGCTGATTAGTTACGATTTTTTTTATTATTTTATAATCTTTATATTTTTAATGAGAAATAAAAGCAACTTTAAAATGCTGGTTATTTTTACATCTAGAAATAAAACATGTATTGGGAATTTTTAATAAATAAAATATTAATTTAAAATATAAAAGAAAATTCATTTCTTAATTGTGTATTTTCCTGCCATCTATGGAGCTTTCTAGGAACTACTAAAGTCTGAATTCCAATATATTTATTTTTGAAGCACCAGTGTGCCACCTAGCGTTGAATTTATGAAGTTTTGTCACAAAATTATTGCTACGAATTTTTAGAGAATGGAAATGTATACTCGTTGCTTTAGAAAATTTCCTACTTGCAACCTTGTTGATCATACACAATGTCCTGTATTATTCTTAACGAGGCATGGTGATTATCAAGGCTGCAAAGGGAAATTTTCCTAGGCGACGATTGTATACATTCATTTTCTTTAATTATACCAATGTAATAGATAATAATTGTGATTTTTTTTATATAGTTTAGCCAGTATTACATGAAGTAGTTCTAATTATTGCATGAATTTTCCTTTATGTTACAAGAAAACAAAGCTATACCACATTTTTTTTTTTACACAAATAGTATACATGTATACAAATGTATACTATGGGATGTTAATTTATTTGTTATATAATAGCATGTTACAAAATCCATGAATACAACAAAGCCTTTTTGTGTATATTTTTCTTTACTAAAATAGAACAAGATTCTGTTGTTTATAATATTTTTAATCATTATCAGATGAATGTAATTTTATCTAGGTTAACATATTATTTTAAAAAATAATTATCTTTTAGTTCTACTTGAATAAATATTGTGATTTGTCTATATTCCCTATTTTAACAATGCTGCATTGTTAATAGAAAGACATCGTTGAATATGTCATGATCTATTGTAGGGAGTTTTCTATTGTTAATAGTTAATTAAAATCTTTTCATTTTATTTTTTTATTCTAGAAAGTCAATGTTTGTTGAATTTATATAATGTTTATATTTACACAATTTTAACAAATAATAATAACTTATTTTGTTGTTATTTCTATTTATTTTTTTACATTTAAATTATTTTTAAAATAATAATACTCATGTTTTTGCAATGCGTACTTATTAAAAATATTCTGTTTTTTTCATTTTACACAAAAATTATTTAAAGGTTAAATATTTGTATAATAGATAAATATATTTAATATCCCTACAGAACTTTGTAGTAATCAAATTAAAATGTTTTTTTTGTTATCAGCTGCTTTATTAAAGTATAATGAAATATAAATTAATCAGTGTAATCACTTGTTTTCTGAAGAGTTGGAGATTTCCAAGTCTTAAAATTTGTCAAAGAACTTTTTATGTTCAAAGATTTCTACTAAACACATAATATCACTTACGACTGTGATATAAATTTTTCAGTACATTTCTATAATTGAAACTCCCTACATAATTGATGTATGTTGCTTTGTAATTGGCTTGTGACTGTTGTCCAATTTGCTTTACGGCACTCTGGGGGTTTAAGTTGTTATTATGCCCCTAAACCGTAGGCAACTGTTTCAGCACAGCGGTCTAGCGGGTTGCCTACTTTGCCCCTGGAGTTTTACAACAAAATGTCAGAAAAGGATAAAACAGGTACAGTCATGGAGAATAAGACTCGGACACATCAACGTGATTGTTGAAGTAAGCACCATCAGTCCACACGCCTGGCTTATGTGGCAACACTGTTGGATCTCAGAAAAGGTGATTCACTGTCATCTACTCAGTCCACCTGGCCACAATAATGGTCACTCGAGTTGAAATAAATTTCATCTTTCATTCTCTATTAAGCTCTTTTATCCTCTTATTTTGCATCATTTTAGAGGAAAAAAGTCGATATTACGTATTTTTTTCCCACTTCTTGAGCATACAATGTTAGACATATTAAATTATTTTCATTCTCACTTTGAGTGAAGAGGAAATATGATGTGTTTTAGAGGTAAAAAGAGTAAGTTTTGATGTGTAAAGGATGAGTCAAAGACGAAATTTTTCAACTATAAGGCATCGTTTTCACTTAGCACTGCAAGTACTTTGTCTCTCATAACAAAAGTATTGACCATAAGGATTAATGCCAGTGGGCTTAGTATATGGTGAACTATTCTTAAAATTTCAGCAAATCTTTCTGACAGTTGCACAATAAAATAAAAAAAAGATTAGACCATACTTGGTGAAAATTTCAAGATATTCAGCCACTGAACTATATAACGGATTCAGCTTTGTGGAATGAGATTAACATTGTTTTAAATGGGGACGGCTATGGTTTTGAAGTCGTGTTTTGAGAACACAAGGCCCTTTTGAGTTTGCTATTAAATTTTAATTGAACTATTATATTATCATATTTTAAAATTACTTCATTCTGTTCCTTCTGACAAAAATGTTTTTTTGGCATGATATTCTTATTTAAAATAAATATTTCCAAGCTTGACAAATTTAAATGTTTATTTTGCCTAAATTTCCATGCTTGGTATCATGTTTCTTTGATTCTGTGTGTTCAATAATCAAGGTTGATTTGAGTGTATAGATATTTTTTATCTGACTCGACTATTGTACAGTCAACCGGGGTAACATTGAAGGGTTTTTACTACCTTTCTGATCATAACTTTTAAAAAAAAAATATCTGGCAAATAAAAAAATTACCAGTTGTGTAACTTAGCTAGAGATGTCTAAAAATGTTTGCAAAATTTTTTTGCCCCAATTATTAACTGTAAAAAAAAATTAAAACAAGCCCTTCAAAGTTACCCCGGCAATGGGGTAACATTGAAGGGCCTTGCGGACACTTATATTCAAGCAACTTAAAAGTGTAATTTTTTTATTAATGTGTCCTACCATGTAATTTACTGTTCTGGACATATTTTTCAGTAACTTAGTATCATATTAAACCATTATTTGCAGTTAATTAAAGGTTAATTAGATAATTAATTACAGTAATTAATTAAAATCCTCCAAATATTTTAAACATTCATTTTATTTATTTATTTTTCTCTCTCTGAAAATATTGGGGGGCATTCACAAAGCACTTTAACCCCAACTTTAGCCCCAAGTTTTATCCCTGGTACTAAACATGGTGCTAAACCAGGGGCTAACCATGTCTAGCTCCTAGTTTAGTACCAGGGATAAAACTTGGGGCTAAAGTTGGGGTTAAAGTGCTTTGTGAATGTCCCCCAATATTGTGTCATATATGTTTACAAACATTAATAATTTTATAAGAATGCAGAAGAATTTAAAAAGTTAAGTTGAAACTTTTTAGAAATTTCTTCTCTTCATGTTCAGGCTTGAACTGGCATCATTTCCGGAATAGTATTCGGATGGGTAACAGAGAACTTGAAGTCCTTGGTCAGTTGGCTGTTCAATTATGAACATATAGTTGAACCATTTTGAATTTCACAATACATCTTCTTTAACTTGACAAGCAGATAAGTTCCAGAGGTGAAGCCTCAGTTCCGTCGCTAAGTCGCTAATCCCAATGACGATCTCACTTGTCAGTTGTAGAGAGGGTCATGTTTTTTTTTTTTTTTTTTTTTTGTCACTATAATCTGTGTTATC
The DNA here is from genome assembly GCA_949825025.1 of Siphlonurus alternatus. Taxonomy (NCBI): domain Eukaryota; kingdom Metazoa; phylum Arthropoda; class Insecta; order Ephemeroptera; family Siphlonuridae; genus Siphlonurus; species Siphlonurus alternatus. The sequence goes on along the minus strand of OX463784.1, from coordinate 6,588,520 downwards.
CCCATTTGTAATTTTTTGTCATCATTGTTTGAGTTCTTTTTGTCATTCACACTCTGATCACTTACTCTTGACTTTGCAACAGACGAGGAATGTCGACACTCTTCACTCTTACCTAGTGCCATCTTTAGGCAAGGGAGGGGAGGGGTCATGAATGGTTGGGGTCATTCGAGTTAACTAAATATACCACCCATTGCCCCTCCATCTTCCATAACCCCACCAGACTCAGCTGACTCACTCGGACTTCAGACCTGGAGAAATGTGCTGGAGACACACTTTTACCTGATGCCACCTGTAGACAGGGGGGACGGGGAGGGAGGGGGAGTCCATAGTTTAGGTCACCTCTAGAATAGTTCTTAAGTTCAAAAAACTCCCACCCACTGCTCCTTCTAGTCCTTGTACCCCTCCATCCCAAGACTTTAAGCGGACTCACTCTGACTTTCATACTCCAACGAGGAGCAATTTAACTTGAGGCAGTGGCTTGGTTGCCTGGTTCTACTTGAAGGCAAAAGGGGTTCCATGGGGGGGGGGGATGGCTAGGTGACCTACTGGTAGGTCTAAATTTTCATCAGTGCAGTCTTGATTGTATACACTCTTTGTATTTGTTGATCTCTTCTGTACTCGAATCAGGCCTACCGGTAGTCCGTAAGAGATTTCTTAATGAATCTGAAATTAAAATTTAATTAGTGTGATTGTAGATCTGTTCTAACCTTTATCATAAAATTAATAAATTAATTTAACAGTAACTGAGTCTTAAAAATGTTCAGGCATAAAATGAGACAAATATAGTTTTAATGTCAAACAATAGTACAGTACCGGTAATTACAGGTAATGGAATAGACAATCCCCCCCCCCCCCCCCAATTGATGTTGTGGTACATAGAGAAATACATGGGCAATGGGTGGGTTCACTTTCCCCTACTCACTTCTCATGGGAGAAACATTCTGAAAGATGGAAGACTTTTTTTGGAACTTTTTTCTGGCTCCGCCACGGAGTACCGGACCAGAATAAAGTGCTAAAAATCATTGTGGTGGACTTAAAAGAGAAAAAAGTAGTTCAAAATGAATTGAAATGTATGATGCAATGATATATAGTATGATTTGTGCACTAAATTTTGTATCAGATTCTTTTTAAAGCTTCATTCAAGTAAATAGTGATGTTCTCTAAAGCCCTTCAAAGTTACCCCGCCGAGCCCTTCAATGTTACCCCATTGAAAGTAAAAATTCATAAAAAAAAAAGTTACAGGAAAAATTTCAAATCCTTTGGTACATGTGTTAAAAAGGGTTGAAATATAACACTGAATAGCATTACAAGTTCCAACTTGTATTTGCTTACCTTGTGGATGGCTTATTTCCAGACTTCTTATTTTGGTCACATTTTTCATTCTTCAGTAAAAAAAAATAATTATCTCCAATTTATCAACTGCAACCCTTAAATCTATTTTTCTCTATTAGCTAATAACATGTTCCTACCATATAGTGAGAAAAAACTTCAGTGTACACATTAGATTGGTCTATAAAAAATCACAAATCTTTATTTTCCTCATCTTCAAAGTTACCCCGGGCTTTCAAAGTTACCCCGGTTGACTGTATATCTATTTATACTGTGATTTTTAATACAATAAAAACCTTTTTTAACTGAAACTGATTCTGTGTATATTTTATTTAAAGATGTTCTGTTAAAAGTCAATCCTGACTTGTAACAATTGTTGATCCACTCACCACCCTCGCCAAATCAAAGGTAGTTTCAGGAAACTGTTGTGTACTCACCTGAAATCAGAAAAAAATAATTAATTAATACAGAAAAGTAAGTACAAAAATTGATCAAATTTAGATATTCCCATAAGTCATTATTTTGGACACAAAATTTTGTTTATTTTATGAGTTTAAAAAAATTAAATTCCATCAGAAATCGATTGTTTTTTTGTATTAATATTAAATTCTTAATATTTTTTTTTTCTTCGCTGCAGTAATTTTACACAAAATTCAAGACTCTTGTAAAATTATAAATGTTTTATACTGCTTTATTTATGTAACATATATATAGTATTAATCTTAAAATTGAAAAAAAATTAATGTAATGAATTATTTTAAATATATAATTTAAAAATATTTCATAAATTTTAAAAATTTAATAAATTTTATTTAAATAATATTAATTTTAAATGATTTTATTTATTTATTCTGACAAAAATTGTTATAAATTAAAACGAATACGTTTTTCATTTGTTAGCTACATGCAATCTCATGGTTACTGCATCTTGACTTGGCCTGGTTAAGGATGGAAATTATACCTTATTTGAAAAATTAAATGTGCGAAATATGAATATATCAAACTATCTAGTAATAAAATTAAAAGAATATCTGAAGTAGAACGAACTCAATTTATTTGATTTATGATTGATTTATTTTCAATTTATTCTCATTGAAAATTTATTAAATTTAACATTTTACTTGTGAAGTAACAAAAGGAATATAAGAAAATTTAATATTGTATCGTATATTTCATTCATTGTTTAATTTTTTATTATTTTTAAAAATAATAACGAGTCTCGATTCATCCGAGGATGAGAACAGATGATTCCCGAAATCTATTAATAAAGAAAACAGGTGCACCTGAAGTGTAGTGATAATAATATAAATATTAACATTATAATTCAGTGCTCAAGTTTCTCGACGTGCTACAACATAATCGACGAGTGGAAACAGTCCAGTAAGATTCTAATACCTCTATTTTATAATGAACCCTCGTCAGAAAACCTTCTTTAATATTATTTTTTAAATGTAGTCAATCAAATTACGCATTACAACAGTATTTTAACTGTTTTTTCGATTTAATTGTACGTCAGATACATCGTTAAAATTACTTATAAATATTCCCTGCCTTAGCTATAAAATACAACTTAAAATTTCACATGCAAGTTTTTAATTATTATATTGCAAGCTACTACTTAATTTAACCCCTGTTCAAAATTGCAGAAAATCAGCTGACTTCTGTCCTAAGTATGTGACAGATTTTATTTATAAATGTGCACTATAAAAGAACCATACAAACATTTGTCAGATAGTGAGATGCTTTTAATTGATATTAGAGCGGGGATGGTCACATGGAGCTCTAATATCCAATGGTATTAATGTTATAATAACTGCATCCTACGGTCAAATTTATATGATATTCCTTCCGAAATTAGCTAGAGTTTCTGGCCTTCCTACAGTCAAATTTACATGACATTCCCACCGGAAGGGAGAGGTTTCTGTCCTTCCTGTTTGCATTTAAAGTTTGAAATTTTACAGAGAGTTTTGCAATAAGAGGACCGACTTGTTTGCAAAAGTACAAAAATTTGACATGAACAGGAAGATCAGAAATTACTCATTTCCGGCTACTTCCAGTGGGAATTTCAAGTAAATTTGACTATATTCGTATTTCAGTGTTGCAATTTCACACATGTTTAGAATGCAAACCACTTCGCAAAGTTTCAAAACTTAATTACAAATAAAAGAGCTTCAAATTTCACACTTCCGGCTACTTCCGGAGGGAATATAAAATAAATTTGACTATTTATATCAACAAGTAATAGAATAATGTAGAAGAATCAGGAATAATCTAGAAAGATGGAGAACAATCTAGATAAGATGAGTAATGCATAAAGATGCAGTTTGCAATAGTGCAAGTGCATCTTTCTGTCAAGGCCGTGAACGATTAGTCATAATTGCAATTATCCAAAGTTAGTGACAATGTTGGTTAAAAAATATATAGGTCATTGTATATAAGAAATATAATATAGGTCATTAAATTTCGTGGCTAAACAAACAAAAATTGTAATTTCCTACTACTTCTGAAAAATATCATATTAGTTAACGTGTAATCTAAATACCTGCAATAGGTTATATAATAATATTAAATTAAAAAAAAAATGTCTTTAGATACATGGCATTTATAACTATAATGTTATCATTTTTTAAGCATTTTTTTAACGACTGCCGCGCAAGATAATTCACTATATAGTTAGTAGTAATTATCATGCTTTCAATGTAAATCAAATAAAAAAAACTGACAAACTTCATGTCACTTCCATTTCAGAAATTATTTGCAGATGAAAACTATGTACCAAAGTAACTTGAATTCAAGTGTTACATAAATCAATATTAAGTTTGACCTATTTCTTGTTCATACCCAAGTGAAGCGAAACTCCAACTTCGAGATGCGAAAGCTGCAGTAGAAGTTGAAGAACGTAATGATCCTGAAGACTGAACGCTTCTCAATTGTTTCTGTTGAGACGATGATGACGTCATCAAGCTCTGTTGTGACGTCACACATGAAGCAGCTGAGAACGCTTGACTTGTACTCGAGTGTACTCGATGAGAAGAGCTCAACTGACTAAAACTTGAGCTACTTTTACTGCTTGAACTTTTTATTATATTGAACTCCATTATTATTTTAAATTATTGATTTTCCTGAAATATTCATGTTATTGTTTTTATTGTCACTTCAGAATATAAGGGTTGTAAAGATTACAATTGTTGCAATTATAGACCTTATGATATATGTACACTCGTTGCCTTGGAAAATTTCTAACTTGTTAATCATCATGCTATGTGATCCATGCTGTACAGCCTATGATCGAAATAAAAATTTGAATTTAAATTTATTCTTATATGGGGCATGGTGATTAACAAGTCTGCAAAAGGGAACTTTTCAGAGGCCAGGAGTGTAAATAAAGCCTATAATTGCATAAAAAACTTCTAGTTTATATACTTCACTTGTATTCTGAGGTGAGGAATGAGATATTAGAATGTAAAAATTTTAGTGGCTTAATCGAAAGAAGGGGTAAAAATATGGTACTGTGAATTTTTTCAGATTTTTCCGAGACCGGGAACTATTTTTAAAAAATTGTTGAAAGTATATTTTGATGACGTCATGGGCGGCACTCCTTAAGAAAAAGGATTGGGCAGTGCCGCCCGTGACGTCATAAAATAGACCAATAATTTTTTAAAAATAGTTCCCGGTCTCAGAAAAATCTGAAAAAATTCACAGTACCATATTTTTACCCCTTCTTTCGATTAAGCCACTAAAATTTTCACATTCTAATGTCTCATTGTAATAATGTCTAATTTTGTCAACAATTATTATTTTTAATTGCCAAAGAACTTATATATAGGGAAAAGTAAGGAATAAATAATCTATTTGAAGTTTTTTATTGCATATTCCTTGAGTTTTGTTTAATTACTTCAGATTTCTTTTTAAATCTCTACTCCCTCAGAATCGAGGGGGGAAGGATTCTGTGACGTCATAGTCATGCAACGCATTTCCTTATATTTTTGTCATAAATGTTTACATGCATGACAATATGAAGTTACAATATTTTGTCACGCGATGTTGTGGCTAAAAGAAATCATAAAACAAAATCATAACTCGAGTTTTTGTTTAAAATTTGCAATAAAAAATATACAATTCATATAGATATTTCAAAATATAGAGAATTTTAAAGCAGTGAAAAATTGATGTAATAATCTCGAACTCCCTATGGTTCATGGTGAAATTATTTATAGAATAATAATTACTTTAATATTACTAATATACCTTCATTTGCATTCAACAATAATTAAATTTTTAGAAACCAAAATAAATCAACAAAAAAAATTCGTAATGGAGAAATTCTTATAAATTCTAAAATTAAGTACAACATTAAATAAAAGCATTAAAAAATACACATTAATTATAATTAAAAGCTTAAAATAATTATTCCTAAATGTTTCTTTTAAAACAAACTTTTATATATAAATAACGCATTAAGTTTTAAAATTGTCAAGTGCTACAATTTACGACGATAAAAAGTTTTGTAATGCTTAATAAATGCCATGAGATGTTATGTGTTTTAACTTTAATTATTTTTAATTGTACCTCCAAATTTAATACACTGTATGAAATATATTGTAAACCCCAAAGATATTAGAAAAATAAAATTAAAATAATTATAACAATTATGTAATCAATGCATTTCGTCACCTCAAAATGCAAATCACGTAACTACAAAAAAATTTAAACAAATTACTCTAAACCTTATCTCACTACAACATAAGGGTCAAAGTTGAATCATTTTTTTTTGTAGTTACGTGATTTGCATTTTGAGACGACGATTTATTAATTAATTATACATTTTCTACTGTCGTTATTATACTATATTAATCATAAACAAATACTTAATTAGAGTTAAAAAAAATCAAAACCAAATTATCAAATTGTGACCATGAATAGAGGCTTGATGTGTTCAATCCCTCCCCCCCCCCTCTTTCTCCCCCCCCCCCCCATAAGACTATTTAATTTCTTAATACTTTTATTAATGGGTACGTCCCTGCAATAGCCTTCAAATTTTGATTCAGTATTAATTTTTCTTTCGAGTTTATTTTGTAAGCTAAAGTAGTATTTTATTTTTTTAATTATTATTTTTTGTTACATCGAAAATCAGCTGACTTCAAAATTTCATAAATATTTTGATTACATATCGTGCCTTGTCCGCAATAATGAACTATCTGCCTCCCGTGATATCGTTGCAATAATAAGCTGTATGCTGTGTCACTTAAGTGCAATTATTAACTTAATTTTATACCAATTTGCAGCTCATAATTGAGCTCACTTGAAATAGCAAATAGCTCATTATTGCAACGATATCATGGTAGGAAAGTCCGAACGAGGGACGATCATGAAATGAAAAAAAAAAAAAAAAAAAAAAAAAAATCCTATAAATTCCCTTTAATTAATTTGACATTTTTCACAATTTAAACTGACTTTTACTACCCTTAAATGTGAATTACCTTTTTACCGATAAACAAAAATTTTTTTTCTATGTTTAACAAATTTAAAGAAATATAATAAATGCCTATTCTTACAGTATTTAGAAAATATAAATCCTTAACAACAATATTTTGGATTGTCAAATTTAATGTTTAACACAAAATATTGAAAAATCTAGAAAGCACTGTTGCCATATTTACCAGGTAAAAGACATTTATTAAATCATTACCTGGTACACTATACCAGATTGATATATAGACAAACATGATAATGACATAATTGCTAGTTGGTTACACGTGCGTGTTGGCAATTTACATGTTAATCAAGGTCAAGTGCAGTACTTTGACAATATAATTAGATTCTAATCAAATATGTAATTATATTTATTAAAGAGACACTATTCAATTCTCCAACCTCTCGTTTTAAAAAGAATGATTAAAAATGGATAAGTAGATACTTAATGCGAATTTGTAACCATGATGGATTCCTAATTATATTCACTAAAACCACAAATTTATCAAAACAATTCACAGTTAGTTCCCATCACAAACACTTTATACACATCAACAGTTTGAAAGTACTATAATAAGACACTATTATCACTAAGATTATTAGGATTTAAATAGTACAACACCAAGAAAACTCCATGTTGCTAGCTTAGTACAAACTCTAATAGTATACTGTCCTGTTTTCAGCTAACAAAAACTATAAGAAAATTCATTTTTATTGTAATGATGTAATTTTTAAAATATTCAATTTTTATAAATAATTTTGAATATATTATCATATAATTTAAACTATATATTTTCATCTGTTTTCTGAATGAATTAATACATCTTTTATAAGGATTTATTATGTTATTATTAACATATTTATAAATCCATCATCATATTTTATAGTGACTTTTACTATATTTGAGCCCCTGACAAACATTCTGTTGGCTGTGTTCCCATATTCTAGATGTATTTTAAGTATTAAGGCAAAGAACTTGATGTTTTTTTACTAAATAAATTATAATTTAAATATAATATCTTATATCATTAAAAAAATATATATTCCTAGCTTAAATTTGTTAGGGCATAAGTCAATTTGTATTTTTGGTCATAAATGCATAAAGAATAGTTTAAATAATGCCATATTTTAATAAGTTCTTTTATTTAATTTTGACTGATGTTAAATGATATAGATTTGATTACAGTATATATGGATAATATTTAAAAGGACATAAGTCAATTAAAATTTCCTCAGCGGTAACTACATATATAAGCCATCATGTTATTGTTTTTCTTAGTAAATTTATATTAAATTTAAAAAATCTCCTACCCTCCTCCATTCAATTTGGGGGTCTACTGATCAGATTAAATATTAAGGACTAAATTTACTCTAATAGTTTTTTTAATGTTGAAACATACTTATTTATGAATATTTTTAGATAGGATGGTGAGAACACTGCAAAAACAGCTGCACACTAGTCTCTATGGGTGCACAATTTTTGCCAACAAGAAAATAAAGAAATTCAATAAAAAAAATTAACATTTGTTACTTTTTATACTGTGGAAGAATGCAAATACAGTGACGAATAAATGAAATATAAATGCAAGTGGTTGCTAAAATTATTATTAAAATTGTTCTGAGTGAGAACAATTTATTTAAGTGATAGAATAATTATTTTTGTTTAATTGTCATGCCTTGAACGTTTTAATTGATAACACGGAGTATATCCATAAAGTACAGAAAAAGTGTAATACAGATTTGAGTTATATTTCTAATTTATTAAATTAAACGCTGTAAAATTAATTCATATAATAATTTTATAATAAACATTTAATAAATTCTTGATATTTATTATCTAAAAATAACATAAACATTTATGATTAAAACAAAATTAAAAAATGTAAATTAATTAATAAATATTATTATTATTTAATTTTTTTGTTGGATCTTTTTTTGCTACTAGTATTTTAACATTTTTACTGTTATTTTTGTACATTTTTAACGTTTATTTTAAAAAAGAAGAATCTTAATAAAAGCCATAAAAAATATACCTCTCATCCAATCCCATTTTGTAGCACCACTTTGAAGTTTCAAGAGTTTAATATAAATGTTATACTCCGCTCCGAGCATATGTGCATTGCGACGTGTATGGTAAAGTCATAAGACTGTCAGAGCTTCATATTTTGTGGTGGTATTTCTGTTGACAGATGTATGATGTACCAACAGAATAATTAACGTTATGAAGAATATTCAGAACACTATTTGATATTTTAATTTGTATTTATTATATCAATGAAAATGAATCATAAGACCTAAATTTTCTTAAAATTTGATAAAAAAAAAGTGAAATTATTGTAATTATTACTCCCGCTCCACTTTAGCCCTGATTTTCACCACGGGCTAAATCAATTACTTAACATGGTATGAAAAATTGTGTCTCAAATGCTTTTTGAATATCCCTCGATTCAAATTATATTAATTTCTTTTGTCCAATTAAATTCAATATGTACTCTAATGCACATTTTTTAACACATAGTGAGGAAATTTTGAGTAACAAATTCCCAATGACCACAGATTTAATGCTGCATTATATTACTTACAATTACGTCCCTAAATTTTTATCTTATAAATAATTTAAATTTTGCTTTTAGTATTATAGTTATTTTTTAACAATCTAAAAATTAAACCCATTTAATAATATATAAATATAGCCACTGAATAATAAAAAATATATTTATTTCATTTTTTTTTATATATAATTTAACAATTAACTTTTGTCAACAGATATAATTATACTGAAACAATCATACCGTTTATTTTAAACTGAATACATCTACAAATACAAAGTACCCTCTAATTATGAACATGTCACACTACATTGATGTGAGGAAGGTGATTTTTAAATTAGACATACGTGCCAGCGGTGTTAAATTTATTTTAGCCAGCGCACTTTTCTCCAGAGACTACACCATGTTATTGGATTGTCAGGATTCCAAACAGGTGGAGGTTCGCTCAAACATTTGCCATTTTCCCAAGGAAATGTAATCTAGTAGGTAACCTAAATTTAAAAATATCCCGCGCGATTTACAAAGAGGTTGACGTTTAGTGTCATTAGATCTGTTCGTAAATACACAATCAGACCTATTGAATTAGGCTGGTGTGCTAACCGCGGTTGGTGAAAAAGCTGGATAATTTTCTGAATAACTCTTTAGTGATCGCCTTCGATGCATGTAAAAGTGTATTGACCAGTTCTCGATCACCGAAGTCAAGCAATGCGTGGTTAGTAGTTGGATGGGTGAAAATTTTCATTAAAAATTATATAAAAACCATGTTTCTTGAAATTAAATCTGTGTGGTTTTCCACTATGCAGTTCCCCTGGATTTGAATCATTGCACTTTCAATTCATTAACAAAGCTGTAGGGACCATCCTGGCTGAAGTTTCCACAATTCCCTCAGTCACAGGTAAATGTCGGGATGTATTGCGAGGCTGTGGCCGCCCCTGTTCCGGAAGAGCCCGCGAAACGCTCGAGCTTGAGGCTTTAGAAGGTTCTGTTTGTAATGTTAGCGAGATTTAATTAGGACATTAAACTCATTAAAGTATCCATGGTTTAATTAAAAAAAACATAACTACTTCATTAAATTTTATTTATAATGCCACGCTATCAGTAATTTATATTATAATTTATTTCATGTTTCTTTCGACATTTCCATATAATTATAACTTTATTTTGAAATTAACATGAATTCAATAAGCCGGAACATCGCACCAAGCCGTTTTCAACAACATCGCAATTTTCGTTCTGAAATTACCTTAATACTCAATTTTTACATATTTATATAAAATAAATTCAAATATTTAACATTTTATTAGTTAAAATAATAATGATAAAATTATCATTTAATTAAATTATAAATTTTATTACATTAATTTTTAATGTTTATAAAAAACATAATAGATAAATTTTATCAAAAATTAATACTTTCAAAATTTAAAACAACTTTTGCTTCAACAAAAAATCCAAATTGAAAATACAACTTTCATTTCTTTAACTGAACCCTGTTGCATGTAGAGGATACTGGTACTACTGGTCACAAGTGACTGGATTTATCTTCCGGCTCTTCCTAAACCCGATCAGTGTGCTACAAATGTTGTTCAAACAAAATATGTAATATTAATGTAATCAATTGGTCAGGGGTAAGAAAAGGCATTAATGCCTTACCCTCGCCATGTAAGACGAATAAATAAAATAAATAAGTACATTTACATGACGGTGTTTAATGCGTATTCGTTAACGACGCCTCATAAGAATAACATTAGCCGTCGTCAACGAATACGTATTAAACATCATCATGTAAACGTAGTGATAATGATAAGAAATCACATTAGTTTTGTTGTAAAAATTCTGCTTTATAAATTTGAATGAAAATAATAATTTTAACGTTGTTGAAAATCCCCTAGCCAATCAGTGTATATTTCTATAGTAAAAATCAGCAAGGTTATATCTTTTTTTACATTCCTTGCCTCTTTTCAAGTTGCATTTGGTAGTGCCAAGATGCTTGTGGCATTCCACTTTACTTCCCACTAAAAAATATTTACTTAAAAAAAGTAGAGAGCAAAATTAAAACTCGCTTTTAAATAAACATGTTAAAATAATTTAAGAATCTTAAAAAAAAAAAGCATGAAATTTTTTTATCAAAAGATATTTTTATTAAGCATGAAGTATTTTGAATAACTTCCAAAGTTTTCATCTGAATTGATGGTTTTCTTTTCCCTTCGTCACTCCCAGGTGACAGTACCTAACACAAGGCAACAGCAGCCTCCTTTCCTATCCTAGTATTCTCGTCATCCAGTCTCCTTACTCTTCTCATCCTAAGGGTTGTTGGGCACCCTGTAATATACTTCATTATAGGATATGGTCTGCAGCCTATACTATCCACCCTCCGTTCCTGTGTATAGGGTCGACTCCTGAGTAGACCATGGTGGCTCTATTTACTATGGTGCAGTCACGATCGCCTATTTTCAAATTTGGTGCGTAAATGGTTCCACTTTTTATCCAATCACCGGGCGTAATTGCTGTCACGTGACATAAATTACGCACTCTGATTGGCTCAGCCTTATACATGGGTCTTATCCGTGTCACTTCCCCTCCTAGGTCTCTAGTTTCCCTGGAGTAGACGGCTTAGACATACGAGAAAGTATTGTACTGTATAGAGGGAATTGCGCTGACGTCATGCGAGGAGGGCCAGAATGCATGGACTAGCATATAAACAAAGTATATAATATTATTTTTTAAATAAATCAAGTTTAAATACTTTAATAATAATTTGACAGTAGTGACAGTACACAATAGAACTCATAAAATGAAATATCACCACCAAAAAACTGTTAAAAGTGTTTTTTACTTTTTTTTTTTGTCATTTTGTCTATGCTCACTGTACAACCCAGCCTGCCAATACTTTCTCTTTTCCCTCCCTCCTGCGCCCCTTTCGCAAAGAGCAGGTATAGGGAAACCCCTCTCCCGCCTCACGTAAACATAAAAAGAAATCAGCTCTATACCCAGTCAAAATAAAATACAACATTATTTTACCTTTAATTTTTAAATTAATTAAAATTTCAAAACGTAAATTTGTCAATAATTCATACAAAATGATTTTATTAATCCACCTATATATTGAAAGTTGATTTAAAATTTAATTCCACGTGTTAAAAAGTATTGACAATGGTATTATGTTTTATAATTTAATTTACCAATCCATTAGTGAGCAAAAGAATGAATACAATCCATACAAAAAGCTTTTAGGTTTTAATAGAAATTAAGTTAAAAAATACCGAAGCTTTTTAATGAAATTATGTTCTTTTCTAACAGAAATTAAATTAAATGTGAACCAAACTGTCACTCATATTTTAGTAAATAATGTAAAATGAAAATTGAAATATAATGTGGGGTGATTCGTAAGTGCCTCTGATTAAGTCCTTGTTGGTAATATTAATGATACCGACCTCAAAATTTAGCAAAGGTAGCTGAAGAACCAACTTGAAGAATGGCTCAATTAAGGAAATTTTAATAACTACCCTCTTGATAAGAGGCTACAGGGGGTAGAAATGAAAATATAAAATCAACCTAGAAAAACCCATGTTAAAATGAAATTCGAAAATGTGAACTTTTCTTTAACCATTATTTTTAACCTTCATGTTAAAACAATTATTTAATTTGAATTATTTCTAACTTTTACCCTTACAAAAAGTAACTGAAACTTAAATTAAAATTTTAAAAACCTGACTCAAAATTGATGATTAGTCAAGCAAATAAGTAAACTAAATATCAACCTGACAAAAAAGTAAAAGAATTTATTGAAGTCAAAAACATACCAGAAAACATTAAATTATTGTAAAGTAGAATAAAATTATTTTTTTGAAAATAATAATATGTATTGTAATTGTATTTTTCAACTTTCTTATTTTATGAGCTTGAATTTTTTGTTTTATTTGCACCAGCCGGCAGGTTCTTAACTGAACAAAAACACATGTTACCAATTACGAGTAACAAGCAAACAATTGTCTCCAATTTACTTTTTGTTTAAGTTACCATCCCTTGTGTCATAAAACTAATAAAAAACAGCCAGAAAAGACAGGAACTTTTGCACTGGACTGGCTACACAAAACCTCCAAAATTAAATGGAATTCTCTTTAATATCCATTTTCTTACATCCATAAAATCAATTATATAATTTTTTTTATTTTTATGAAAAATATAAAGAATCCAGATGGTTCCCCTTAAAAATGAGCTTACTAACACCTTTTTATAAGTGATTTATTATCAAACTCAAATTTTTAACTAAAAGTTTTAAATTTAGATTTTAAAAACATCATTTACAACAATCTCATAATTTTAATTATTCTATATGAAATCTTTCATCCATGCAAACTGCAATAAACTTTAGAATATGCATCTGGTAATTAAGTGGTTAAACTTTGTTCTTAGATGCAAGCTTAATTAAGTTTATGGTCAAGTTAACCGCAAAGTAAGTTTCCAATTTATGTTTGGAATACTAAAAGGTTTCATTAATTAATTCATTAGAAAAGTGTTGAAAACAGTTCGTAACAGTTGTAATCACTTAATTCTTAAACTTCACCCTTATTTTCTAACTTTGGTGCCACATATAAAGTCTTGTAATGCCATCGTGGCTAAAAGTCATTGGACAATCTAATTACAAGACAGAATGCTACTTGGAGTAGAGAGAGAGAGAGAGAGAGAGAGAGAGAGAGAGAGAGAGAGAGAGAGAGAGAGAGAGAGAGAGAGAGAGAGAGAGAGAGAGAGAGAGAGAGAGAGAGAGAGAGAGAGAGAGAGAGAGAGAGAGAGAGAGAGAGAGAGAGAGAGAGAGAGAGAGAGAGAGAGAGAGAGAGAGAGAGAGCGTAATGTTGAAGTTTTCGTTTTTTTTATAGATGAACCTTTTCGTTGCAATTTTATTTTTTTTTTTTCTCTCTTTTAGTTTTTGTAAGGTTTCTACACTATACTGGTAGAGAGAGAGAGAGAGAGAGAGAGAGAGAGAGAGAGAGAGATATGTGGTTTTTATAGAGGAGTCTGGTATATAGTAATGCAGAGTTTGAGACAGAAGGCACTGAAGTAGCAAAAGTTTGTGTGTTCACTTTGCTCTTGTGGATAGCAACACATTCCTACTGCTACTAAAAATCAATACTTAACAGATCAGCGCTTTGAAACAAAGGCTTTTGGAGAATAATACGGGCTGGCTGCCTGGCTATGATGTTACAAGTGCTTGTTATATCCTACCATGTGGCTAAGTTAGTACAAGTCATCAAACGTGTGATACCTAGGACATTATAACATTTAGAGTAGATAATATTACATTAAAAATATATTAATGGGATATCCTTTTTCTTCCACCAATTGGGCAGCGTTTTTATGCATTTTGTATAATATAAAGATATATTGTATTTTGTTTTTCAGCTCAATAAACATTTTTATATTATTATTGTATGTTAAGATAACATTCATAGTCTTATATAGTTTTTCGAAGCATTTAACAGCGTAAAAAATTGATTCACTATTATTATTATAGTAATTATTATATCATTTTATATCAATTCAATCATCATATTTTATGATGTACAATCATATATATTATTATAAAAGACACCAGTAACTTATCATTTGCAATTCTGCTTATGAGATTGTCTACAATGTATACATGAATGAAATAAAAAAATTGCAACCTATACAAGATTTTTTAATTTTTTTTTATTTTATTTATTCTTTAAATAATTTATTTTAAAAAATACGAACAAACTAATAAATACTAATGTTTTTGCGACTAATTTTAAACGAAACCAATATATATATTGGCACTTACTCACATTAATTTATTACGGAATTTTAATTTATTTATAATATTTATAATTATTTATTTTGTTTTGCAAAAGAGAGCACTTAGAACGATTTTAAGAATACCAAAAGGACAGTCGTGTGTTTCACATTTTAAGGCTAATAAAATGTTAACTGTCCCTTGCATTTATATTTTAAATTGTGCCTCATTCAAAAAAAATCATCCAAATTTTTATGTTCAGAATGATGGCTATCATGACTATAATACTAGGAATAAATCGAATGTAGTTACTGAAAGACATAACACACAATTTTTCAAAAACTGTGCAATGTATCAAACAGCAAAATTTTATGAATTTTTACCAGCATGTTTGAAAGAAATAAAAACCAGTAAACTTTTTCGCACAAAATTAAAGAATGTATTGATCAATAAAGAGTTTTACTCTATTAAAGCTTTTGAGAGTAATAAAATGTCTGAAAAAGTATTATCAGGATTATAAAATAAACAAAATTATAAATTTACATATACATTGTATTGACTGATATATATATATGTATGTATATGTATATATACATATATGTATGTGTGTGTATATGTGTATGTGTATATATATATATATATATATATATATATGTGTGTGTGTATGTGTATGTATGTATGTATATGTATATATGTATGTATATATATATATATATATGTATATATATATATGTTCCACATAAACTAAAATTTATCAGTATTAATGGTGACTTTGGCTTGTATTTTGTTTTTATTATTATTGTCAGTGATTGTGTTTGATAGTGTTAAATAACTTATGTAAATGTGTTTAAGTTTGATGTTTTTATGTTGTATTTTGTCCAATTTTGACTTGAACATATGTTTGTCTTGTACAACCAAAAAGAAGTTCCAAAATAAAAATAAATAAATAAATAAATAAATAAATAAATAAATATAAAATGTAACAATAATAAAAAATAACATGCTAGGCTAGAAATATGCATGATAATATAAAATTAAAGTAAAAATATAAAATTGTTTAAATTATTCTTTAGATAAATTTAAAAATAAAACGAATTTTAAAAAGTGAAAAGCAATCAAGTTTTGTTTTTTAGTTAGAAATGCAAAGAATGAGAATACTTTTTAATTAAAATAAAGCTAAGAAGTAAACAACATTTAATTGATGCAGAAGGAACAATAAACTCGTTTTATTGTTTCAAAGACGAATTCTATCTCAGTAAACATCTGTAGTACTGAATAATATCCTACTACATTTGTCCCAAGTTCAAACAGAATTGTTGAAGAGAATTCACAGACACGATCGTTTTTGTATCAACACTTTCAATCCGTATGTGTTTACACGATAAAGTGGACAAATATTTTATATTTTTACAACCACCAATGTACCAAAATTTGCATATATATGGCAAGGGTGCAGACCCGGTGTAATCAACTTAATGTATCACTTATTTGATATTTTTAATTTAAGCTATATATAAACAGCTTAAGGATGTGTTAAGCTAAGGTTATTTCCTTATATTATAAGAAATATAGTATTTTCATAATAATAATTTGATTACGATGGATTAATCAATGTGATTTAATTATATTTGATTAATAAATTGATCTATTATAATGATTTTACTCTGTGTTGTATGTATTAGTTTATAGATTTTTATTTCTACTGTATGTGTATATTATAATGTGTATAATGTTTGTCGTATTTTATTGTATGTTTTAGGATTGTAACTATTATAATATTATGTATCTATCAATGTATCCACAATAAGGATTTTCTGTATTGGATCCAATAAACAAATCAATAGAAATACTATCTTTGGATTCAGAGTTATGATTCTTTTTTCAAAATTTATTCAACTTGATAACAAAAATACGTGTAAATATTTGAGTTTTTGTTAGTATATTTCTAAATTTGGGGTAGGTTTAACAGTAGGGTGCGATTCATGAAGCAGTTAGCCAGGTTTCTAACCACGTTTAGCTTAACTACGTTTAACTAGGTTGGTTTCACAGGTAAAACAGGTATAGCTATAGGTAAATATAGCTTAAATCGTGGTTAGAAACCTGGCTAACTGCTTCGTGAATCGCATCCAAAATTATTTCTATGTATTGAAGTACTATGATTCTTATAAATGGTGTTGTGACATCTATATCTAATATATAATTATAATAATTTTAAATAATAATAATTAATCGAGTGTTAGCTGGAAAAAGTCTTCCATTTCCGATAAAGTTCATATTTTCATGCTAAGCAGGTGAATAAACAACCTTCTTGAAACTGTAAAAATTGTTTTTTGCCACTGAAAATTATTAATTTGTTTTCTAGTATGTAAAATGTGTGATAATTTTATTCATAATGTTTATTTTTGCGAATAAATTGTTTATTGCCTGGAGGTTAGGCAACATGTACAGCATTTAAATACACGAGATTCCCTCTAGCAAGGGGCAAGATGGCTTCGTTCAAATTTGATATATGTTTTGTTAGATTCGATTCAGAAAATAATTCCCACATTAACATTGGCAATTAATATTTTTATCTAAAGCTTATAATCGCTATATAGTATATACGTATATGTGTTAAGTAAAAGGAATCAGGATTTTAGTTGTAATTTATAATAATATAAGTATTAACATTAATAATTTTAGCACCATACAGGGAACCATTCATAGAGTGAAGTGCGTCATATCGTCAATATTACTTTGTTAATAGTATCTTAATATATTGCCTTAGAAATAAAATTGGCTAAATTTTAAAATTATAAGGATTTTTTTTTTAAAAAATTTCTTTACAAATTGTAATTTAACAGAATTATTAGTAAAACAAATTTATTAATTATAAAATAAGTTTATTATTTGGATTGAAGTTTTTTGTTGTAAGTATAATTAAAAACATATCTCATGTGATTTCATAGTGACTGACAGCAACAATTATCAAGAATTAAGAAAATTAACATTGTAAAATGTTTTTTTATCACAATTATTATTATTATTTTTTTTTATTTGTTTTTTTTTTTTTATTGAACCCTATTGGGTACTTCTATTTACTAATTACATACTACTTGAAACCCCGAACCTTCCGAAACCCTAACTTAAACGTTTCGCGGGCTCTTCTGGAACGGGGGCGACGGGGGCGGCCACGGCCTTGCAAATCCATCTCGGCATTTGCCTGCTGCTGAGGGAAACGTGGAAACCTCAGCCAGGATGGACACTACAGCTTTTGTCAATGAACCGGAAGTGCAATGGTCCAAAGCCAGGGGAACCACATAGTGGAAAAGCGCAACGTTTTACCCCTGGGTGGGAAACGTGGTTTTTGTTGAAAATGGTTACTCATCCAACTACTAACCACGCGCGGCGTTGCTTGACTTCGGTGATCTGACGAGACCCGGTCAAGCGCACTGCGCCACACCTCCCACTACAATTATTTTACCATGCTATTATTTATTCTTTGTAAAATAAAATATCCGTGATAACGATCATTAATAATTACATAATTTGGATTCTCCAAACCCAAGCAGGCCAGTATTTGTTATTTTTCATTACTGTAATAAATACAATACATTGCACAATTGGAATATTTTATATAAATAAATAAAAATTTAATTATTTTTTAATAAAATACTAAACTCATTTTTACAAATAATAATTTTTTACTTATATTATGATTAATAAAAAAATCAATATTTTTTATAAAAAATAAACATTATTATTATATTTTTAAAATTTTATAATAATTAAACATTTATTTAACATGATTAGTACTGACAATGTTTTTATATTAACAATATCAAGACTAGTAAGAATATGAAGATAAAGTGGGGAATTACCTTATCTACACTCTTATTAGTTTCTCATATAGATGGTTATTGTTTTGACGGAATTCTGAGAAACAATATAGTGGTTTTAACTCTTAGACTTAAATTGGTTTATATTATAGGAGTATGTAAGGAGTGTATCGCAAAACAATATCATGGTTTTGTGGTATTGGTTTTGTCAATATAAATTCTCTACTCTACTCTCTCAACATAATAAGTTTTAACTTAACAGTAATGTACCAAGAATTTCATTTTTCTTTGCAAACTCTATAAGAATTTATACGACAGCTCGCTCTTGAATTTAATTTGAATAGAAGTATTGACAGTCGATATTTTCACTTCAACAGTTTTTCAAAGAAAATATATACGTAAAAGGAAATTTTTCTAAAATATGGTGATAATTTAATAACAATATTTTCAATATTGATCTAAGCAACATCACAATACTGTTCAAGCTCATGTCAATGAACACAATATATCAATAATATATAGACTTCATTTCCTGGAATAAAAATCCATTAGATTAATAAATTATCGAATTTCAACATAAATTTAATTAAATTTGTTTACACACATAATTCAATATTTAATTAAATATTAATTGGTTCTCATCATCATATAAAACTACATTAAAAATTGTGACTATTCATAAAAATTTAGAATGTTTTATTTTTTTATTTTAATCGCTTTCCTTTTTTAACAACAAATTATTTGGGTCGTTCTAACTGAAATTGCTGGCACTTTATCTCCAGAACAGATGTAGTGCCAGCAAAAAGAGCAGTACAGTTTTTATCTTAATTTAGAATTTTTACATTATAGAATTTATATTATAGTAAAGTTCATTCCTCTTATCATCGTCACTGCACTGATTGACCTTTGAATTAATCCATTGATAAAAAGTAGAGGTGTCCGTCCTGACTGAGGTTTTCCACGGTTTCCTTAGCCTCACCTCAGCAAATGCTGGGACATGTAACAGGCCGTGGCCGCCATCCTTTCCCTATACCTTATCCCTCCCTACCAATTACCCCGCCGCGAGCTGTAAGCTCTTAGGGGTGTATCCTTGTAAAAAAACAAAAATAATAATAATAATCAACATATACAAAATTTTCAAATTAAGAAACTATACATCTACATTTTGAACTTATATTATTTATCCCCATCTATATACACATACATAAATATTTCAATAACCAATTAGAACGCTGTAAAGGGGTATTACAATAAAACGAGTCATAATGTACACTTGTCGCCTCTGAAAATTTCCCCTTTGCAGCCTTGTTAATCACCATATCCGTAAGAATAACACGGGGCATGGCTGCAAGTGGGAAAATTTCCATGGCGACCAGTGTACTCCTACTTTATTTTTAGGAATCACCACGTGCATGTTAGCGAAGCCCCGGTGAGTAGGAGGGTCGTGACGGTGAGCGCTGATCTTGGTGGCAGTAGCAAAACAAAAACTATTTTGATAGACTGAGTGCTCTTCTTACCTAACACAAATTTGCAAATATGCATTTCTTTGTTAATTAGAGCTGCAGTTCTAGCAAGTGAGGCAGGAGTAACGTTCTTGCTATTAAAAATCACATAAGAGAATACATTTTTTACCACTCTCGCAACGCTACAGGATAGGAATATGAACTTTGTGGACGATTTTCGTAACTGACGCGTGGTATATCCAGAAGTGTACTTTGCCTTAATGGTGCATATAGATCCGATTCTTGTTTATGTGAGGCGGGAGAGAGGTAGTCCCTATACCTGCTCATTGTGAAGGAGGGAGGGAAAATAGAAAGTATTGGCAGGCCAAATTGTACAGTGAGCATAGGCAAAATGACGAAAAAAAAAAATCATAAAAAATAACATTTTTTGAGATTTTTTTTATGAATTTCTATCGTGTACTGTTAAAGTATTATTAAAGTATTTAAACTTGATTTATTTTATTAAGTTAACTATTAATCTCAGTTACTGCCATGCTGGAGTCAAAGAATATTTCCCTGCAAACAAATCGAATGAAATTCATTTTAAAAAATCGAGAATGTTCTAAATCTTAATCGCTTATGGTTTGAGCAAATTCAGTCTTGCAGTTTTCTTACAACAGTTCCATTTCCGGTTTTCGTCCATAAGGCCAATGTTAAACTTCTACCTCAGTTTTCACAAAACTGATAAGACAGATTCGCTTCAAAATTTGTATGCCACCTATTGATGGTGAGTTCTAAGTTCTCTGCAAGTCTTGTTGCATTCAGACGCTACGATTGCGAGATATCAACCTACTGAGATTCATTCTTAAGGGCCCGATCTAGTAGAGGTAAAACACCTTACGCGGCAAAATGTAGGCAACCACGCGGTTTTTAGCTCGAAAGGAAAAACAGGCTCTACCTGCTCTTCATCGCATTTTTTCATTTATGTATTCGGTAATAAATGTCACAGAAACTTCGGACAAAAATGACTTTGGTCTACTTTTTAATGACAAGTTCATTTTTATACAGCTTTAAACAACCAGATCAATACTTTTTTGCGAATACGTGATGAGATCGATAAGGAAGATAAAAATTATATTTCCATAAAAATGTCATTGTTGAGATGGGTAGCGGTCACTAATCCGCTGACATTGTTATAGACCACAATATAGAGTAAAGTGCTCCTGCGAACACCTGCTGCTAGGGGAGGAGAAAATTCGGAGACTCAGAAAATGAACCGCTGTCAATCATGTTTATATTATGTTCAATAAATTACTAATAATTATTATTTCTTTTCCGATTATAAGAAATTACAGTAGCAGTGATCTGAGACTTTTAATTATTTTTAGACGTGATATAATTATAAATTTATGTTTATTGCAAAGACATTATTTTTATATTATAGTATAACATGAAGACAGTATAAATGATTAGGAAGAGTCATGATTGAGGAAGAGTCACAAAATGTGTTAGTCAATTAATCTTATCTTGCAATTAATATTATAAATAAAGTATTATTTAATTGTTTATTAAAAACAATT
Source organism: Siphlonurus alternatus (assembly GCA_949825025.1). Lineage (NCBI taxonomy): Eukaryota > Metazoa > Arthropoda > Insecta > Ephemeroptera > Siphlonuridae > Siphlonurus > Siphlonurus alternatus. The sequence continues at coordinate 6,566,575 of OX463784.1, read as the reverse complement.
AAAAACATACATTCGATATATGTTTTAATATATATATATATATATATATATATATTTTTGTTTTTAATTCATTGTTATATAAAATGCCGATAATGATATACAAGTTGAATTTATTACAAAAATTGTATTCTTACTATTTTACATGATTTGAAAATGAAAAAATTATTTTGTTACACAACGAACTGGACGGCGAGCCATCTCGCTGCTATATAACTGATTAGTTGTGTTCTGTTAGAATTTAGTATACTGTGAACAAAGATTTGAAAGCCCCAAAGTAATTTTCAATTTTCTCTATACTAGGTGATAATGAACCTTGAGGTGTTCCTATAGTGTAATATTCCATTATTATGTAGAGACAGCTAAATCTGAATTCAGTGTACATAATAGCAAAATGTAAGGAGTAAAGATAGAACTGCGGAGCGAGTGGATGATGGTAAAGCAAGATAAGGGTTGAGAGCGGGAGGACTGCAGGCAGGTAAATTCTTTTATTGTTCTCTCTCGGCTCTCCCTTCTCCTCTCTCTCGGCCGCACTTGTAGTTCAGTATTTCGCATATTTCCGCAATTCCGCACGGCGCTGCATTCAGTGGTTTTAGGAACCAGAAATTGCAAAAAAGTAGCTCTAGTCTATAAGTTCCAGTAAATTTAATAACATGAATTAATACTTTCAGCGTACACTATATTAAAGCCGACAACATTTTCTAGACCGCTATTCGACCCTATTGTTGAAATTATTTTTTTTACAAGTGTTATGATGAAGTAAAGTTGACACTCTTTTACCGCTTTTAATAATTAATTAAAAATTAATTGGTGGTCGTGGTGTAAAAACAAATTCATTGGCGGATTACATATCAGTCTCCTCTTTTCAATGATGTTTTTTAATTTTTTGTGAAGCAAATATTGTACCCTACAGAACTGATAGAAAACACTGTTTTTTCCTTATGGCCGTTCCTACTAGATCGGGCCCTTAAGTGAAAAAATAATTATACAATTTGTTTATATGCTAGTCCGTGCATTCTGGCCCTACTCGCATGACGTCAGCGTAATCCCCTCTATAAGCAAAGATAACGTTTGTACTATACAGAGGTGTAGAATATTTTTATTTATGCCCTTGTTGCAATATTATATTGATAATATTTCCTTTAAAATTCACATTTATGACAAAAATTGATAACCTTCTAGCAATATTAAAAATATATTCTATATAAAAATTGAAATCCCTATATACAATACTATATAGTAATACCATATATTATATCCAATAGCATTTTCATTATATTCATGATATATACAGTGTAAAAATCAATAACCCTCTGTATGGTTTCTGTTGCTTTATATAACTGAGAGAACGTACCATATAGATAAGGGATGCTACCAGACCTATTATATTGTATAACACCATTGTTATTAAAACAGTAAAGTCTATATTTTAATGTTATATCATAGGAATTTCAACTTTAAGAATATTTTAGTGATAAAGAGGGGTGAAATTGACTGTAGAAGGGTTGTAAATTTTATGTTGAATACATGTGTGTTATATAGAGATAATATAAGGTAGTATTTACAATACTTAAGTTCTGCTATCACTATTTGCAGTAGTAACATTTTTATAGACAAAATTATACATTGACAACCTCTCCCATGTTAAAATAATACTTTCCAGTTATTAAGCTTCATAAATACTTGTTGTTTTGTATTTATTTTAATTTTATTTTAAATAAAAGTAATATTGGATTCGATTCATGAAGCAGTTTAATCAGGTTTCTAACCACGTTTAACTTAACCACTTTAACTATATCTGTTTTACGTGGTAAACCACCTAGTTAAACGTGGTTAAGCTAAACGTGGTTACAAACCTGAATAACTACTTCGTGAATCGCACCCAATATTATTGATATTTTTACTGTTAATATAGAATTACTTTTTACTTTTTAATAGATGATGATTGATGAAATATTTTTTCATCATCTTTTTTTTTTTTAACTCGTCTAGAATTTTGAATTTTTCAACTTTATATTTTCACTTCAATTTTTCTTTGTTCATATTTTTGATTTTTATTTATAACGAGATTTTAAAAATATGTGCATTATTATTTGAATGCGAGACGCTTACTGCATTAGAAGTAAAACTTCAAAAAATAAATTCCAAGTCAATTTGTAAATTATTATTTCTTCATTTCTGCAGTAAATTATAATTTGGCAAATTACATTATTAAACTGTACTTAATTATTAAATTATAGCTAACGTATCATTCATATACTTATTTTTTTATTATGTTAATATAAATTCTTAATATAACTGATACAATAAATGCATTATTTAATTAGTTAAGCACGACAAATTAAATAAAAATACTTTTCAAAATATTCAATATTTAATTTGCGCTATATACGTAATTTCCAAGTACCGGTACTAAATGCAATGTTATTATTCTGTCTTCATTTTATTGTTTCTCAGATATGTTATGAAAATTTTATAAATTTGATAAAGGCTTCTTTTATATTTATTTACACTGATTATATTTTATGCATGTTTTTGTAAATCTTCTTTCTTTGTTTTCATATTTTGAAAATAATATAAAATAAGCTTTGCATATTACTTTTACTATATTTAATATGTAATGTATTTTTTGTGTTTTATAAAAACAACAATCAAGATGAAACAATCTAAAGTTAGTAATTAAATTTTATTAATCATTAAACCATAAAATTTAAATGAATATTTATCTTTAATTTATGTAATTAGTTAAATACAATTAAAACTATGCATACTTACGTTTTAAACGAAACCATTTTGAAGGCTCTCTTTGGTTTAAGTGTAATTTTACGGTCCCATCCCCTCAAAGATCTTCTACGTCTCGGAGGGGGTTGTAAAGTCGCCTTCTGGTTCTGAGACGATGAATTTTGGGGTTGGAACCATTTCAAAATATATAGTGGAGCTCTCAGGACGCTCACCACTATATTCATTGTCATATTCATTGTGCACTTTAATTTTAATTAATGTAAGATTGATTCACTTTCATATTAATTTTATTCACTTTATTGTCGATATTTCCACAATTTTAGCTTTTAAATCGCTAAATCAATGCTAAAAAAAATGCAAAAATGACACTTATAAATTAATAATAATTAAATGTTTTGTTTAAATATTATGATGCATAATATATCAATAATATTTATTTTATGAAATCAAGTCTAGAACTAATTTTTAATTGCATGAATCCATTAAGCATTAAACTATTAAACTCAATACAATTTTTTCTTAGGAGTGATTTAAAAAAATTAAACTCTGACTAATTATTAATTAATAAAGTTATATGCAAAAATTGTTATATATTATAATTTTTAATTTAAAAAAAGACAAATTAATAACGTGAGATAAGAATTTTAATGCGTAAAAAAAAGTTGAAATTGACATTTTTTTTTGCAACGGTTATTTATTTATCCTTTCAAATAAATTAAAAAAAATCAATCTACAGGTATTATAATTATATAGATCAATTAAATCACTCTTATTAGAATACGAAATCATCTGGTTTTGACTCAATTCTCAATTATTGATATATTATGCTAACATTAGAATATTTTACAATCAAAACATTCAACATTGTAGTACAAATTGTAATTATTTTTATACACTTTTCACCTTTAACCTTTCCGAAGTACCAAAATAAAGATTTTTATATATATTTCAATTCTACCAATTTCAATATAAATTCAACACTATTAGTTTTATAGATAATATATGTTAACACACTGAAACCACAATCACTATAAGAAAAAAACTTGACCCACTTTGAAATAATCACAAATTTATTACGCGCAATATGTCACACCACTGCACTGAGTTCGTATACTGCACTTCAACTGTTAGTGCATTCTATTAATGCAAGTCACGTGACCATGTGACGTCACTCAATTATAATTAGGCTGATGTAACAAAAACACATGCCAAACTGCAAAGTACGTCAAGTATCCCATGATTGTTGTTAACATATCATCACTTTAATGAAGCTTATTGTCACTTTGTTGGGAGGATACATTCTTTTAATAATATAGATCTCACTTGTCAGTACTATATTATTATATAATATCAATCGCAATCGTGGTCGATATATAGAACAATTATAGTTCACGCGGTTTACAGAGTGGTTTTTAAATTAATAAATAATAATTCTAATTATCTGATCTCCTGCTTAATGTGTGCAATACAATGTTACGAGCGGCTATATTATGTAAATATATATTTTTTTATTTTTAATTTAATATCTAAGTATCAGCAAAAATGAGAGTTTAAAACAATCTGATTTAGATATTTATATATTCCCAGATTGAACTCCTATATAAGTCCCCTTTTCTCTCTCTTTTTATTAATGACATGTTATTTTTATATTTTTAATTTATATTTTTTTGTAGAAGGTATACTATTATGTACTGCCAATATAAAAATAATCTAAATAATTTGAATTTTTTTGGTGTCAGGCTACATGATGCATGTAATATTATTTGTATTTACAGAGGTCGAGCGTGGCGCAGTGCATTGACCGGTTCTCGTTAGATCACCGAAGTCAAGCTACGTCGAGCGTGGTTAGTACTTGGATGGGTGACCATTTCATGTAAAAAATACGCTGCTCCCTCCCTGGGGTAAATTCGTCTCGCTTTCCACCCAGTGCAGTGATGCACTTGTGTGTGGTTCCCCAGGCTTTGGACATCGCTTTGGTCCATTGAGAAAAAGTAGAGGTGTCCGTCCTGACTGAGGTTTTCCACGGTTCCCTCAGTCTCACCTCAGCGAATGCTGGGACGCGTAAGCATGCAGGCCATGGCCACTATCCGTTCCCTACCGTATCCCTACCCAGTACCCCGCCGCGAGCTGTAAGCTCTTAGGGGTGTATCCTTGTAAAAAAAAAAAAAAAAAAAAAATTAATTTGTGAGACTTAAAAATGATAAAACTGTACCAAAATTAAAAGTGAGAATGTTATGTTAGTTCGACTATATCTGAACGTTACCGTGTTTGACGTATAAATACGAATTAATTCTCTGATTGCGACTTTCCCATCTTATATCCGGAGAGAGATTCTGAATTTAGCAAATAGATTAACTTACGCGGAGATATAAATTTACTGATAGAATTACCAACGTGTTTTTCTTAATCAACTTTATAATATTTAGCTTCATATCATTGCAAACAATTTAAATTAATGTAGTCTAATGATGTTTTATTCATAAATTTTATTAAACAGGTAAAAAAGTTGTAATAAAGATTAAATTTAATGGTTACATAATAAAATTAAAATTTGAATTTCCGATGCTGAAGATTATATTATTTAATATCATCAATGTGATATAATACATTAACTTTATCCTAGATTTTCGACATCTGTAATTTATTTACATTTTGTGCGACAATATTATTCAGTTATTTATAAATAATATAGCGTGTACATTTAATATATCATATAGCAGCCTTTATTTTTAAAATTCATTCTTGAAATATTGACTCTATTACCTGTCTATTACACTTGGAGATTATAATATTATTATTAAATTTCATATGAATTATATGATGTAACCCAGTAACACTCTTGCAAAAGGGTTGACAGATTTACAATTTTGAATAATTGCGTTTCGTTAATTTTTTAAATTTAAATAGTATTTTTTAAATAGTATTACATTACATTATAATATGTAGTTTTTAAATATTTTGTAAATTCTATAGGTTAGTATTTAAAATGTTTGCTTATATATTAAATTAAAGAAAATAAATAAATTAAAAATTAAATGACTTGTTTATTAAAAAGTAAAAAAAAAAAAAAAAAAAAAATGTAATAGTTTCAATTTTTATTGTAAAACTACAAAATACACTATTATTAATCAATCTAACAATAACATTGAAACATAGTTATTTTGGAATTGTATAAAGTTAGGGACCTGTGAAGCGTGCTCAGAATGAAGTTACATAAATTCTCCGAAACCCGCGGACTTTCTCTGCCTCTACGTGGTGGATTTGAGCACCACAATTTACAATTTCGTTCTGCACATGAGCCTTGTAGATCTGAAAACCAAAATTTATCATCCCTTGACCGACATCCCGCGGTGCATTCCAATGAGACTCACTTTTTCAGTCTAATCGTAACACTCGTCAATGCAGGAGCCGAGCTATTAATTTGGCCTGTATTTTTGTGATAGTTTTTTTTTTAAGATCTCGAAAAAAGGGCGAGTTTCTTTATAAATTTTCAACATTTCTCCATGAGATGAATTTAAAATTTTGCAATTTACAGACTAGGGTGTCTATAATAGATTGTTTGCTACTAACATTATAGGGTATTTTAGACTGAATAAAAAATTCCCCCTTAGCAAAAAGAGAGAAAAATAAAATAATAAATCATCTTGAAAACTATTAAATATTACTTTAGACAATATTTTTTACGTAGACTTATACAATATATTGTGTGAACCCGAGTTGAAATAAATGTAATATTTTCTTCGCTATTAAACTCTCCTCTCGTCTTTTCTCCTCTTATTTTGCACTATTTTAGAGGAAAAAAGAGGTGAAAAAGACGAGATTACGTATTTTTTCCTCTTCTTGAACATAAAATGTCAGAAATATTGTCTTCATTTCATCCTCACTTTGAGCAAAGAGGAAATAAGATGTGTTTTAGAGGTAAAAAGATTAGGTTTAGACGTGTAAAAGATGAGTTGAAGACGTAATTTTTCAACTAAGGAAGTGTAGACTTTCTTCATTTTCTTTAATATCCATTATGATAACTCTTGATTATACATTAAATTAAACAATATGAATAATTATATTTTCTAAAACTTGACTATAATATTTAAAAAAGTTTACGTTAATTAATAATTAGTATACGTTTTTAAGCATGCAATTTTCATCATTACATAATAATGCTATTTTAATTAATTTGTTGTTTAAAATGTTGCATATTTTATAGGCAAATTCAAAAGTTACTAATGTAAAAATTACTATTTTTCCAAAATAATAATAAAAAAAAAAAAGCTTGAAGGGTTTTAGTAGGTGCTTTATGCCATGGGGACAAATACTGGGCGATGCAATTTAATGGTAACAATTTTGATGAAATTTTCTAGTGACGTAAATTGTTGTTTTTCATACAAGAAGTTATAGTGGGTATAAAGGTTTTTTACATCGTTAATATTTTTTATTTGGGACTTTCATTAAAAGATTCCTCAAACCTCGAAGATTTATTTACCATTGAACCCATTATGTGGCATATACATTCTATTATATTGTTATTTTTATTTCAATGCATTTTGTTTCAAATATCTGTAATATATATTTATTTGTTCCGAACTTTGACAAGACAAATATACGTTCACGTCAAATTTTAACTAATATTAATACACAACACATGAAGAAAATTAGCAGGGATTTAGCTTCATTGCCACATAAAATAAAGAGACGCACATATTTAAACTTAACCTATTCACTATCCACGTTTTTTTTAAGCTACATAATCAATAATGGAGAACATACATAAAAAAAATTTATTGCAGAAATGAATAGAGGTTACCAAATTATGCTCCTCTGAATTTTTTCAGATTTTTTGAGACCCAGAACTATTTTTAAATAATTATTGAAAGTGCGGCCACGCCCCCTGGAGGCGTCAATAGGCGTCTATAGTCTTTATCCTTTTTATTAAGGATTCAGGGGTGCCAAATTAAATCACAAAACTTTCAATAATTATTTAAAAATAGTTCCGGGTCTCAAAAAAATCGGAAAAAATTCACAGTAGCATAATTTGGTACCCTCTATTCATTTCTGCAGTAAAATTTTGTCATACATGTATGTTGTCCATTATTATGATACCTTGATTTAAAATTAGAACAGGACATGACTTCATAGTATTTTAAGTTTAACATTACCATAACATAACATAATCTATATATATATATATATATATATATATATATATATATATATATATATATATATATATATATATATATATATATATATATATATATATATATATATATATATATATATATATATATATATATTATATAACATAGTTAAGATAAACTTTTCATCAGATAAAAAATATCATTACCAAAAAAAAAAAAAAAAAAAAAGGAGAAAAAATTAAAATTGTTCAGTGAAGTGTTATTAATGGTGACATTTCAGTAAAAACTTTACACAAGTTGCCACAAACTTTTTTTTTTATATAACTCTAATTTATTGAAGTGTCAAAATAAATTTATCAATTACTTTTATTTTTAATAAAAAAAAAAATATCTTTTTACAAAAATAATATTTGGAACATGTCCTTCATCAAAGCCTTGTGTAGGTAATATTTGGAACATGTCCTTCATCAAAGCCTTGTGTAGGTAATATTTGGAACATGTCCTTCATCAAAGCCTTGTGTAGGGAGGGATTTTACCACCTCGTCAAGTAGATGACTCGCTAATTCGTTTGCTACCAAACTACAAAGGAAGTACAAGTACGTAATATATTTCTATCATCATAGCCACACATTTTGAGTGACCTTTTTGTAATGATAATATCACCTTCGTACAGTCTTGCTCAAAATGAATTAGACACTTGGTACTATTGACATTTTACAATGAAAATATCAACCTCGTACAGTCACGTTAAAAAATAATGCAATCTTAGTATGAGTGACAATTTTACAACGATAATATCACCCCCGTAGTCATATTTAAAAATAATAACATATATTTATATTTGGCAATATATATTACATGCAGAATTTCTGGCCTTTTTACAATGATACCGCATTTTGTATAGTCATGGCCAAAAATAATGAATGGGACGTGTAGGTTCATTTTACCAATTTGATAATCATAATGTATAGTCATATAATGAAAAATATCGTAACATTTGTCATTAGAGTTATTTTTAAGATGTACACTCAATTCGAATAAAAATGTCCGATACTTGTTGAGATCAATTTTATAAACTAAAGCCGGTATTAAGCCGATATTATACGATACAAATTTTCTGATTATTGTATACAATTTTTCCATGCAAGAAAATCTCCTTTCCATACAAACAAATGGAGATTAAGTTTTCATGTAAGAAAAAATTGTATACAATAATCAGAAAAATTGTATCATGTAATACCGGTATTACACGATACAATTTTCCATACAATATTTTCTTGCAAGAAAATTTCCTCTCCATATACAAACAAATAGAGTTGAAGTTTTCTTGAAAGGAAAAATTGTATACAATAATTAGATTAATTAGAAAAATTGTATCGTGTAATACCGGCTTAATCAAATTTTAGATCGAAATTTAAAGATAAAATAGTTTTGAATTATTTTTTATGAAATTGTATGGACCATAACCTTGGTAGCTGTAAAATCAAATGACCAATAAAAAAAAAAGAGACATTTAAACTAACATTATATAATGAAAATGATAGCATTTGCATTCAGTACTGACAAAACTACATTTGTTACAACTTCATTTCATGACGAGAATCAAATCTATCGATCATAAAGAAGTGAGATGTAGAGGTACAATGGAATTGATTGAGAGAGAGAGAGAGAGAGAGAGAGAGAGAGAGAGAGAGAGAGAGAGAGAGAGAGAGAGAGAGAGAGAGAGAGAGAGAGAGAGAGAGAGAGAGAGAGAGAGAGAGAGAGAGGGAGGGAGGGAGGGAGGGAGAGAGAGAGAGAGAGAGAGAGAGAGAGAGAGAGAGAGAGAGAGAGAGAGAGAGAGAGAGAGAGAGAGAGAGAGAGAGAGAGAAGAAGAAAAAGAAGATGGGCATTGAGTAAGAAAGGACTCTCCAGCGGGTGGGAGAGCAATCACAGCAAATCAATGGAGATAGTCATGCATCTCAAATACACTGTAGCTTCTTAAGTATATTGTGACGTCATCGGTAAGTACAATCATCAAGTGTCTAAAGATTCAGTGCAAATAAAGATAAGAGTGGCGTCCCAATTTCTCGACTACTTAAGGCGGATTCACATGGCGATTTTTATCATGCGACGTGAATATAGTGCGCACTTGCTGTAACATCCATTGGTGGCAATATTTGGCGATTAAAAGAAAAAGAGCATCGTAATTAACGCGATTCCCGATGCATTCGCCGCCGCATAGGATTTCACAGCCTTTACGTCAAAATCGGGCCGCATCACCGTTGTCGCCATCTGAATCCACCTTTAGGGTCCCTAAATGAGCTTTCCCCTCCTCTCATAGCCCCTATATAAGTAGGGCGCATATTACGAGCCCTCAATTTTGTATGGAAGGGTATTGGACGTAGTATACGAAAACAGGAGTATTGGGATGCAACCAAGTTTTCTTCAACAATAGATAAAAAAAATGCATTAAAATATGGACCTCAATGTCTTCATATTTTTTTAACCTTAAGGTAGAGGTAACACGGATCAGCTGACCCAATGCTAAAAAAATACCATTCAATATAATCATGAAAAAAAAATTAAAATGTTCTCCTCTACATCCCTTATCAGTAGCTAAAATATCAGGTATACAAAAACGAGCTAGTTTTTGAGTTATGAATTTTTAAAGTTGACTAATTTAACATGGAGAAATGGAACTTCCATGTTAAATTAGTCAACTTTAAAAATTCATAACTCAAAAACTAGCTCGTTTTTGTATACCTGATATTTTACCTACTGATAAGGGATGTAGAGGAGAACATTTTAATTTTTTTTCATGATTATATTGAATGGTATTTTTTTAGCATTGGGTCAGCTGATCCGTGTTACTTCTACCTTAAGAAGCCTTAAAATCGTGTGGAAAGAAGCTGCCATACTCATCTCTATTCTTGCGTGTTAAATATTGATATGAGAATTATTTCAATTCGGGATGATACTAGATTACATATTATTCTAATCGTATTTTTACATTTTAATCATAGTTTATAACTCAAGACGGCATATTTAAGCTGGAACCACAAAAAAAAAAAAAAAAACAGATTTGCAAATTTATATAGTAAGTCTTATGTCTAAATCTAGTTTTAATTTTTGAAAATTGCCACCTAAAATAATAGCATAAAATAAAAAATCTAAAAAATTTAGTGTTATGTTGACTTAAATCTTTATGAATATCCACCTGTAATATTAGTACAAAATGATATTAGGAATTTCCTATTAACAAAATTCTGCAAACTCACGCTTTATAAAAGTAATTTCTCAAATTATACCGGAATAAAACAACTATTTTTAAATCTCGTGTATAAATCAAGACGACGATACTCCTCTAGTTTCCACTATAAATAGTTCCATCTCTGAGGGTGGCTATTCCATCAACTGAAATGGAATTCCCCCCACAAAGGAAATCGCTTTTTATCATATAGAAAGTAGATGAGATTGCCTTGATTTGATGCAAAAGGAACCATAAATTTAAGGGCTGCTCAGAAAAGGGTAAGCTAAAACTTCAATTTCATACAAGATATACCCGAGTTGAAATAAATTTCATCTTTTGTTCGCTATTAAACTCTCCTCTCGTCTTTTCTCCTCTTATTTTGCACCATTTTAGAGGGGAAAAAAGAGATGAAAAAGACGAGATTATGTATTTTTTCCTCTTCTTGAGCATAAAATGTTAGAAATATTATCTTCATTTCATCCTCACTTTGAGCGAAGAGGAAATAAGATGTGTTTTAGAGGTAAAAAGATTAGGTTTAGACGTGTAAAGGATGAGTTGAAGACGTAATATTTCAACTAGGGTCACTACTTTAATTTTCAAAATATAAAATAGCAAGTCTATATTTATGTATAATAATACACAATCTAATTTCTGTATAAATCATCTCTAATCAATGCAGTCAGCTGATTTTGAGGTTTTCCCACCGTCCAAACCTATATTAATATTATTAATCTAAAAAATATATAGGTATCGAAATTGCGTTTTTGGCATTAAAGATTTTTTTTTTAGGAAAACGATCTCTTGATTCATTATCAGTTATCTGAAGACACCTAAATAGGGGGTGGGGGAAGAGGGGGGGGGGAAATTCCTTTTAGAAAATTTACAGATAAAATTTTTACACTTTAAACCTCTATGGAAAAGATAAAAGCAGCATTTCATTTTTCAGTGTATTTCTGAGAAATAAAATTTTATCCTTTTGCATACAAGCGTTTAAATTCAAAGTTAACTATGAAAGTGTTACTCTCTTTGAATAAAACTTTTTTTTTATCTTTCTTTTGTCAAAAATAGTTTCGCGTCTATCCATCGAAATTTTACTGTACATACTAAAAAGTTCTTTTTTTTTGTTTCCAAAGTAAAGTCTAGGCAATCTGATGGCCATGTTAACATAAAAAGACCTTTTAGATGGTCAAATAAAGGTGACGTCATCAATAATAATGACCAATCAATAATAGAGGTCAAGCGTGGCGAAGCACATTGTCCGATTCTCGTTAGATCAGCACTGAAGTCAAGCAACATCAATCGTGGTTAGTACTTGGATCGGTGACCGTTTCAAATAAATATTATGTTGCTTTTTGGGGTAAATTCATCTCGCTTTCCACCCAGTGCAGTGATGCACTTGTGTGTGGTTCCCCAGTTTTTGGACATCGCTTTGGTTCATTGATAAAAAGTAAAGGTGTCTGTCCTGACTGAGGTTTTCCACGGTTCCCTCAGTCTCACCTCAGTGAATGCTGGGACGCGTAACAGGCCGTGGCCGCCATCCTTTCCCTACCTTATCCCCTAAACCCATTACCCCGCTGCGAGCTCTATATGCTCTTAGGGGTGAATCCTTGTAAAAAAATAATAATAAAAGAAAAAAAAAAATAGCTCACTGTTCGAATTTGCTTCTCATTTATTTAAAATATAATGTAATATACTATCACACTAGAATTAAAAATAAAATATGTTAAAGGGGTAGCAAAGTGAATACTTTTTTTACATATTCGGGCAGCTACGAATTATTCTAATATCCCTGTGTCTCAATATTTTCGTAAAATGCCTAGTTATTTTACAATTAATTATTTAGTTTGAAAAGTGAGTTTGATAACCGTTGGTTGATTCAAGTCGGTGCGCGCCCGCAGCAGCCGCTGATACGACGAGAATCTCCCGCGAATCGGGGGAACCTCCTCCCGCCCCCTTCTTGTCGTATCACCGCGCGGCCGCTGCGGCCGCGGGGATGCTTGAATCAACCAACGGTTTTCAAACTCACTTTTCAAACTAAATAATTAATTGTAAAATAACTAGGCATCGTACGTAAATATTGAGCCACAGGGATATTAGAATAATTCGTAGCTGCCCGAACATGTAAAAAAAGTATTCACTTTGGTACCCCTTTAAGTATCATGCTTAATTATTTGGATTTGAGGAGTATTGGGAGTAAATATAAATATTTTACCCAAATTTGTCATTTTGTCACTGCGATGCGATTTCTATAAAATTATCTAAATTTCAAATTATATTATTTTAATATAATCACAAAAAGTCTAGACTTCTAACATTAAGCTTAATATTAGATAATACACAATCAAAAAAATATATCTTCCTATAACGTGGTTATACAGACCTCAAAATTTTTCATTGCAAAAATGAATATAGTGATCTTTTTCATGAGCCTGGGAAGTACTGCTAAAAAGTTTTGCCGGTGTCATGATTGAACCCACGATCCTTTTAGTCCCTATCTTTTTTATTAAATTTCTGCAAGCAAATTTTTGAGGTCGATATTCTCTATTATATTATATAATATAATATTATTATAAAATACAATTATTATAAAATACATTGCATAAATCTCTCTCTCTCTCTCTCTCTCTATATATATATATATATATATATATATATATAAAATAAAACGGTAGCCTAAATCCAAGATATATGACAGAAAAGTGAACGATTTCAATTTAAATACATAGACTGCATATAGTCTGTATAATTGTATACATGTTTATAACATTAGATATATAAGGCTTCAGGTGCTATAAAAACATCAATACCTTCTGATATAAAGCTACTAATACTTCAGATAAGTACATTGCTATGGTATGTTTTCTTCAAAACGACTCAAACAAAAATTCTTACTTAAGTTTTAAAAAGTAAAGTATAAAAAAAAATGTAACAAAAGTACACAAGTGGAACTTGAACGAATGTATTTTTGAGTGGAAAAAAAAATAGTGATTTTTATTTTTATTTTACTGCGGCAGAAAGGCTTAGAGTGGTGAGAAAATAGAGAGAGAGAGAGAGAGAGAGAGAGAGAGAGAGAGAGAGAGAGAGAGAGAGGGGGGGATCATTTCAAAGGTTTCAGGCAAACAAGTGACGTCACATAGTATATCAAAGCCTTGCAAACATTAAAAAAAAGTGTACTTTTATGCTTGAAAATTCTCTCTCTGAATATTTAATTTGTTGAAAAAAGTTGGAAAAAGTTTGCATTTAAAGTGCATATAAAAAAAATACACAGCATGAATTAAAGAATCTGTAGCAAAAAAATTGTTAAATAATTATATATATAATTTCTCTGATTATAATTATATATAATTTTTTAATCTAATTCATGCAGTATTTGATAAATTATTTTAAAACACTTTTTTGTTTTTTAAGCTTTGATTAATCCTTTGATATATAAGGAAATATTGGAAATTCTATAAAGATTTGTTATGAGAATTATATAAGATAAATGACATTACTTGAGAAAAAAACAAACAATCAATTGTGCACCTGAAACTTAGGAACAATGTTAAATTGATGATCATTTTTTAGATAAAATGAAAATTACGATTTTTTAAAAGTGTAATATTTATTTTATTTGTTGTATACTTTGCAAAGTATAACAGTGAAACAATGATTATTATTACTATTTCACTCATAAATACACAATAAAATGTACAAGAGAACAGGAATTAGGGTGAGGATACCACGCAAAACACCAATAAGGTGCTAAAACACAAAAAGTGGCCACTATCCTTTTATTTTTTTTTATTATATTTCCCACATGTTACATGCATAACAGTTGGCAGGTGACACTATAACAGTCCTTTAAAGAACAAATCACAACGAGGTTGCGAATAGTATCCCTTTTAACGATTAAAATAATAATATCGAGGAAAACATAACAATAAGATAACATGCGTGTAAAAAATTATTATAATTAAGCGTGTAAAAAACACAAAAAGTCAATAAACAAACTATTTACAATGAATGACTCAATAAATAAGCATTTAATTTTGAAAAAAACAATGAGCCATATTATAAATTAGTCAGATTTAAATTATATACAAAAAAAAAATAAACTAGCAGTATCTTAATTAACACTGCCAGAGGCGAGGCAAAATACATAGCTAACTATTTAGGTACAATTCTTTGCAATATAGTGAGTAGTTACAGCTTTTGCAAAAGTACCATCTGGACTCAACTTAACGTTATCATTGGGTAAAGAACATATTTTTTGTATTGTCACTAATAATACTTAGAAGTAAAATATAAAAATAGTAGAGAGAGAGAGAGAGAGAGAGAGAGAGAGAGAGAGAGAGAGAGAGAGAGAGAGAGAGAGAGAGAGAGAGAGAGAGAGAAAGAGACAGAGACAGAGACAGAGACAGAGACAGAGACAGAGACAGAGACAGAGACAGAGACAGAGACAGAGACAGAGACAGAGACAGAGACAGAGACAGAGACAGAGACAGAGACAGAGACAGAGACAGAGACAGAGACAGAGACAGAGACAGAGACAGAGACAGAGACAGAGACAGAGACAGAGACAGAGACAGAGACAGAATCAAGTTTAGGTTCAGTTCATCATCGGTCTGATCTCAATAGTATAGGGTTGTTATTAAGGAGACAGTTACACCCCACATTGACACGCCTGTTCTGACCACCAGTACCATCGTGGAACGGTACCCATCGTTTTATTTGCTCGTTGTGGCACCCGAGCTCGAGATACTTTTCAGAACACTCGCAGTGTCGCAACGTTTCTCGTTCCACGTCTTCGTCCAAACGCAGGACCTCCCCCTCGTTACATTGAACTATCTGCTGTGGTGAACGATTAAACGATTCTATTCTGACCTTGATTTCACCTTCACCTTTCAGGGTGCACCAACACTCGTTCAATTCCATAATATTGTCTCTGTCTTCTAAATAAGATACGATGAGAGTATCAACGGCCGTTGTATCTTCAAAGTTCTCGTTGCAACGACACTCCAAGATGACCTCGGGGAAGATGTGTCTATCCTCGGTGCTCAATGGAGGTCCAATAGAATTCGCTTGTAACAAATCGGAGAGCAAAAATGTAAATACAAATAACTTCAGTAGCCCTTCCATTATATTGCTTGAGATGGAATGATAAATTTTTAACATTTGTAGAGTCTTATATACTGTGTAGAATATAGGATGCGTGTATTAGAAATAGATTTTTAAAAAAGTTTTGTATATAAAAAATACTAAAACAAAAACAGGGTAATAATAATATTTTCATGTTGTCACTTTTACAATTATAAATTATATATATTGCGTATTTTATATTGAGAATCTAATTTTTTTTTAACAAAGTTAATTATAACACTCCATAATATACTATGTACGCGAAAGCTATTTAAAATAAACATAATGTTAAAAACTATGTTTATAAGTGGTTGACATGTCACATTTCATTGTAAGACTAAAAGAAAAATTATTGAATTTGATGGCTATTATCAACACGAGTCCTCTCATATTATTGTGCAATCTAAAGGTTGGATTTTCATAAGCGACAACGAAAGGTGAATTTTCATGGACGATTTCCAGCCTGCGACGCGACGCGAATAAATCGCACTTGTTGTAACATTCATTTAGCGGCCATATTTGGGCGATTAAAAGAAAAAAAGAGCATCGTAATTAACGAGATTATCGGCGAATTTACCGCCGCATAGGATTTCGCAGCTTTTACGTCAAATCGCGCCGCATCGCCGTTGTGGCTCATGAAAATCTACGTATTCCCCTTTGATAAACATTAAACCTTAGAAAATCCACAAAAATTCTTAAATTTTATTAAGAGACAGATATGACAGTTATTAGTGCGTAAGAGCCATAAAAAAAATTTCAAAACATCTTAACGAACCGATTTATTTATTTATTTATTTATTTTTTTGTTTTAAATTTCAGCATAGGGCTTTACCATGGAGAGACAAACTAAAAACATAATTAAAAAAAAAATCGGTTCGTTAAAATGTTTTGAAATTTTTTTATGGCTTTTAGGCACTAATATATCTGTCTTTCAAAAATTTGTTGTGAATTTGCTGAGGTTTACATGTTACATGTTAATCAATGGGGAGTACGTCTAACAGCTGTTCGGCGTTATCTCTACCTTAATATTTCAAGGTTTGGAAGATTTTCTGTAATCAATAAATAATGTCAATAGCAACATTGTCAGGACATTTAAACTGAAGGTGTGACCTCTTTCTTCTCACCTTACTTGTATGACGTGCAGGAGACAAAGGTCATGGCTAATCTACTCGTAGACTTGGCAACTTACAATGTTTTCTAAATAAAAAGTAACAATTTATAGTCACTTTCAAAGTTCATTCTATTGAAGATGAGAGGTGCTATATTTTTTAAAATAAACTCCCTATCTTTTGTAAAACTAAATTTTTATTATGTTTACTCTAATGTTAGAACTTTTTTTAAAAAAAAAAAAAACAGACTTCTTATTTGTTTATACTCTAGTTGAAAAATACGTATTCAACTCTTCTTTTACACATCTAAACGTAATCTTTTTACTTCTAAAACACATCTTATTTCCTCTTCGCTCAAAGTGAGGATGAAATGAAGACAATATTTCTAACATTTTATGTTCAAGAAGAGAAGAAATTACGTAATCTCGTCTTTTTCCTATAAAATGGTGCAAAATAAGAGGAGAGCTTAATAGCGAAGAAAAGATCAAATTTATTTTAACTCGGGATGTTGCAATATTTAAAAAAAAAAAAAAAACAGACTGTATTTGTTTTTAGAAGATCAGGTTTTGTTTCTTTGCTTTTGAACTATGAAAGCTTTTTTCTAACATAAGAATCAAATCATTTAATATATTGATTTTATGTTCATATGTTTTATTCATTTTATTGGTCATATTCTTAAAAGTCATGTCTCTAGTCTCTATATAGGAAAAAACTTTTATTTATTTTGCAATCCTGATACAAATACAAAAATTCTAAATAATATATTATAAAAAAATGCAACAGTTCATCGATATTTAAAGAGATATATTCATAACAAAATTCTTAAGGTGAATTCACATTGCAATTTTTATTATGCGACGCGACGCGAATAATGCACATTTCTGTAACATCCATTGGCAGCCATATTGGGCGATTAAAAGAAAAAGAGCATCGTAATTAACGTGATTACCGGTGAATTCGCCGCCGCATAGAATTTCACAGCCTTTACATCAAAATCGCGTCGCATCGCCGTGGTCGCCATCTGAATCCGCCTTTAAATGGGAGTTTTCTATATACAATCTAATTTCGATGTGCATGACTATAATGAAATCATTTTTTATTGCAACTACGAGTAGATAGGGGTGATTCACGAATGATTTATCCAAAAAATTATCATTACCAATCTTTCTCACTATTCTTGATTAACGCCAGCCTAATTCAATGACATTAAACGTGGTTAGTGAGAAATTTGGATAACTCCTTTCATGAATCATGCCATTATTTCTGTATGACTTGCATAATTGAAACAGTGCATGGATGCCTATATATATTTTTTTTGCAATATTACAGCTGTTCAAAGGAACGTATATTTGGGGGTAGATATGAAAAACCCTTTGCTTTTAGTCAAGGGAGGAGAAATTATCCAATCTTACAATGTTATTTTCTAAAATTTATTTTGGGGTGTAACAGGAGGGATGTAATGTATATTTTGTGAAATTTGGGATCCTCCAACCCTATCCCTGTGAATTTACATAACATGACTGGGAGACACATAGGTATTCCCCTAATTGAACAGTGTAAAACTTCTTGAAATAAAATAATTATAGAAACATGCATTGGGTAAAATAACGTTGAGAATGCATTCTATTATGTTCAATTTTGATTTTTTTTTTAAATTATATTTAAATTTAATACATATAGTTGACAATACTTTTCTGTTTGTATATCTTTTCTTGTTCAACCTATTTTATTTATACAGTATATAGTATAGATAGAATATTATTCAATATTTCAGCCGCATGACAATTGTATTTGAATGTATAATATTTTATCTGAAACGTCAATTATAAAACTAAACATCTGTCAACAGTCACAAATTTTCATCACTCAAATTGTTGGAAGCTTTTCAATATGCTAATTTGAGTCAATATTTTAATGTCATTCACATAAAAAATTGTTTATACAATAAACCATTGATGTGTAGAAACTAGGGCATAACAACTCGGACTTAAAATGTGTTTTAAATTTATATATATATATATATATATATATATATATATATATATATATATATATATATATATATATATATATATATATATATATATATATATATATATATGTCAAAATGTAGCTTAGTTGCGGTCAGATCTAACTTTCGGTTATTTATTTTTATTTATTTGTTTATTTGAACATATAGGTTGTACAAGACAACATTGATCACGTCAGAGAATATAACATATAGCAAAAACATGCAAAACAATAAACATGGATGTTAATCAAAAACAATACAAAATCCCTGACAAAGAGAAAAAACAAACAACAATCATTTATAACAATAAAACAAACAGATGAATTTAAAATTGTAAACAATTTTCTGGCAATTTATTTGCAAAAAACATCTTAATAGAATAGAATTCCTTGTTAATTAATATTAATTTCAGTTTTGATTTGAAAAGAGAGTCACTCTTGATGTTTTTTACACACGAGGGAAGAAAATCGTAAATTTTAGCGCATTGATGGTGGGGATTTCTTTCCGCAAACACTGAATTTTTTTTATCCACTAAAGTACGATTATTGCTTCTAGTATTGTAAGAGTGGATTGAATTAAATTGTGGATACAAATCAGGATGCTTTCTTCTAAAAACAGCACACTGTACAATGTACATACAAGGCAATGTAAGCATATTATTTGATTGAAATGTGTCACACATGAATCACGCTTTTTATAATACTTTACTTTTAAATGTTTCTATTTATTTTTTTCTTTAACAATATTTTTATTTAAACTAAATTTTATTAAACTTATTTATTTTGAAAAAAGTTTATAAACATATTAAATTGATTGTAAAAGGCTGCTTTTATTAACAATTTTGTGCAAAAAATAAATTAGCAGAATTGCATATTTTGGTCGATTTTTTTAATAATTTCTAATAATTTAAAAATTGTATGTTACGTTTAATTAATAATTACTCACCACCTTAGAAACAAGCTTCAGGTATGTCAAGGAATTGTGTACTCACCTGAAATCAGAAAAAAAAAACATTTTATTAATATACAGTTCAGTTAATAAGACACTTTAACATATAACCTCCTAAAACATGAATGACTTTTTGATATCATTCATTTCATTACATAAATTAAGTTAATTTATAAATAATCAAATATTTATATACCAGAAAATGTAAATACATTTATATTCTCTGTTCATTCTGAATTTTAACATTAAGAGAACTGTGGAAACCTTAACAAAATGGTCGATTACATAATTCATTATTTTTTAAAGCCTTTCGATTGCTTGTACAACAATATAAGCACGTCAAAAATGTTCTTCAATCACAAATTGCAATTTACGTCCATATTTAAATAACACAAACATGAAATAAATCAATATGGCACTATAATTTCAATACATCCCATGATTCATTTTGTAAATAAATAAGATTGAGTATCTGTTAAAAATTATTCCTTACAAATTATTCAAACAGTATAATATATACCACTTATCAATATAAAAGAAAATAAAATAATCCATGCAAAAAAATATTGATTTTGAAATATAGTAACGAAACACCTAATAAAAAGTAATATTTCTTACAATTATTGACCTTATTTTACACCTACATAAATTCTATATTTACATGAAAATCATACACGTGCTAATATGAATGATTTTGTAACATATTTCTAAAATTATCTTTCTATTAAAATTACTTTAAAATTTACAACATAGTTTATTTTAATCTAAAATATTTTGGCTTCAACACCTTCAGCAAAATAATTTTATGGTCTACTTGAGTATATGATTGACTAAAGCAGGTGTACTGGTGTCACGTTAAAAAAAAACATGACATGTATAAGCAATTTAGACACATGTCTGTTCTTTTAACCAAAACATAAAAAATTGCTGGCTAAAATTTGGCAAATAATCAAATATTTTTATCTAGTTTTTTTTTTCAATGTTATGTTTTATCTAATTTTAAATATAATACGTACTAATACAAAATTTAGTTCGCTTAAAATTGAAGATGTTAAGAATTAGTGCTAGATATATTTTGGCAAAGGTTTGAAGGTTTTACTGAATGAAACTTAACTAAATTTAAACTCTTCTTTTTTCATCGCATTCTTAATATGATACAGTTTGCTCATAAGTGTGAAGTACAAAATTAATTAATAACACTTGGAAACTATTTTTAATGAGTGAATGAATGAGCCAAAAATATTAAAATTAGACGCTATTCATTTTAATTCTTTTTATATTTCCTACAATTACGTAATATTTTAATAATTAATTTAAGATTTTTTTTATTTAATTGCTTATCAATTCACAATGCGACACACATTTAGTACATAACTGTTACTGT
The DNA here is from genome assembly GCA_949825025.1 of Siphlonurus alternatus. Classification (NCBI taxonomy): domain Eukaryota; kingdom Metazoa; phylum Arthropoda; class Insecta; order Ephemeroptera; family Siphlonuridae; genus Siphlonurus; species Siphlonurus alternatus. The sequence goes on along the minus strand of OX463784.1, from coordinate 6,544,899 downwards.
TAACAAATATTTATAAAAAAAATAAAATAAATGCAGAATATCAACATTTATTTTACGTTTGATAAAAATCAAGACATGCTTGTACCGAAAGGACAACAAAAAATGTCCATTTGTTTACATGGTATCGACAGTAATTATGTGAATTATATCTGTGGAAGTTGATTGATCAAAGTTCATTCGATACTGCCTTCTCTTATCACTCATCCCTTGATGCCAAACGTCGTTTATGACGTCACCCAGCAAATAAGGCATTTTTTTGTGACCCCGTCGGTACAACACTCTCTATATAACTCCATTATTAGCAGGTAAGATACAAAGAGAAGTAGGTTTGCATTTCTTTTTTTCAGGTAAGAAAAGCACTCAACAGTCCAACTATTTTTAACACGTTAAATTTCAACACGTGACTACGCCCACAAAACAGAGCAAGGTTCATCTTGTCCCAGAGGTGTACCGTATATATTATACACATAAAGACAACCTCTATGTGAGTTTTTTTTTTTTTTTTTTAATCAAGCCATAACTGGGTACTTCTACTTACTAATTACATAATACTTTGAAACCCCAAACCTTCCGAAACCCTAACTTAGCGTTATGCGGGCTCCTCCGGAACGGGGGTGGCCACGGCCTTGCAATCCATCCCGGCATTTGCCTGCGACTGAGGGAAACGTGGAAACCTCAGTCAAGATGGAAGCTTCAGCTTTTGTCAATGAACCGGAAGTGCAGTGGTCCAGAGCCAGGGGAACCATATATAGTGGAAATGCGCAATTCTGGGTGGAAAACGTGGTTTTTGTTGAAAATGGTCACCCATCCAACTAATAACCACGCTCAGCGTTGCTTGACTTCTGTGATCTGATATTTTTTACTTCTATTTTTCTACAAGAATACACCCCTATAAGCTTGGAGCTCGAGGCGGGGTAATGGTTAGGGATAAGGTAAGGAAAGGATGGTGGCCATGGTCTGTTACGCGTCTTAGCATTCGCTGAGGTGAGACTGAGGGAACCGTGGAAAACCTCAGTCAGGATGGACACATCTAATTTTTATCAATGGACCAGAATGATGTCCAAAGCATGGGGAACTACATACAAGTGCATCACTGCACTGGGTGGAAAGCGTATTAAATATTACCATATTAATGGTAATTATTAACCATATTTTTTAACCATATTAAATATTTATATGGTTATGACATCACATCACTTTGTGACATGATTTTAAGGGTGAGAGAATTAAAAAAAAATTGATCGAAGTCCTCTATTCAAATAAGCAATAAAAAATTCCAGGAATGTTCTCCATCAAACCCCCACATTTTTTTTTAATCCCATAGTTTAACCCTTAAAATTGTGCTGCAAAACGCTATGACGTCATACACAATTCCCTAATATTCTGCTTGCGTGCTCAGCATTGCAGTGTTATATGACTATGATGTCACACCGTTTTGCTGCACGATTTTTAGGGTGTTATATAGCATATAACTATTTCCTATTACCTATAGGTTTCCAAAAAATTTATTATACAATAACAAGTTTTCATATACAGGTTGTCCACTAAAATTTTCTATTCTTATATTGTTACAATATTAGTTGGTATATACAAGTCTGTTTTAAGCCCAGTATTACACAGTACAATTTTGCAAACGATTTTTCCTTACAAGAAAATTTCATTTACATGGAAATAAATACATTTTCCCCTATATTACACTTTACAATTTTGCTAACAATTTATCCTTACAAGAAAATTTCTTCTCCATAAAAACAAATGGAGTTGAAGTTTTCTTGCAAGGAAAAATGTATGCAATAATTAGAAAAATTGTATCGTGTATTATACCGGCTTTACACGATACAATTTTTTCTGATTATTGTATACAATTTTTCCTTGCAAGAAAATTTTCTCTCAAATGGAGATTAAATTTTCTTGTACGGAAAAATTGTATAAAAGCCGGTATTACACGATACAATTTTTCTAACTATTGAATACAATTTTTCTTTACAAGAAAATTTCATCTCCATACAAACAAATGGAGTTCCAAGTTTTCTTATAAGAAAAAATTGTATTCAATAGTTAGAAAAATTGTATCGTGTAATACCGGCTTTAATACAATAATCAGAAAAATTGTATCATGTAATACCAGCTTCATATAAGCTTTATTGTAAGGAAAAATTGTGTATACAATAATCGGAAAAATTGTATTATGTAATACCAGCTTTATAATAATTTTTGACATGCATGTAATATTTTATATTACACATGAAGTAGTAATTAGTTGTGACATATATTACAAAGTTGGGTGTTAAAAACATCATATTTTATTATAAAACTTATTGTAATATCAAATTTAAACTTTCTAAATACATAAATTTAGTCAACTCTATTATTAAGCATTCCAAGGAGGAGGGACATAGACATAAATCTAATAAATGTGAAAGTCGCAAAAATATTTGTCCTTAAAACTTTATACATAAATAACAAACAAAATATAGCAGCAACGTGTTCAACTTCAGTTTCGTTTCAAATCCATTTTGAGGATTTATCTCAAGTTGAAAAATTTCATCTTCAACTCATCTTTTACACGTCTAAACCTAATCTTTTTACCTCTAAAACACATCTTTTTTCCTCTTCGCTCAAAGTGAGGATAAAATGAAGACAATTAATATTTCCAACATTTTATGTTTAAAAAAATGGGGAAAAAATACGTAATCTTGTCTTTTTCCCTCTTGTTTCCTTCAATATGGTGCAAAATCAGAAGAATTTAGACGAGAGGAGAGTTAAATAGAGAATGAATATTTTTTTTCAACTCTGATATATAAATTTTGTATTAATAAATTCGTGCATTAAAATATATTATATAAATGGTCATGACTTTTGCAATCCATCCTAGCATTTGCATGTGACTGAGGGAAACGTGGAAACTTCAGTCAGGATGGACGCCACAACTGTTGTCAATGAACTGGAAGTCCAAAGCCATGGAAATCACATGGTGAAAAGCAACAACGAATTTCCCTTGGGTGGGAAAACGTGCATGATTTTTTTTTTAAATTGTCACCCATCCAACTACTAACCATTGCTTGACTTAAGTCTGACGAGAATCGGTCAAACGTATTTGCAATATACTCGCACTTTATTTATTTATTTATTTATTTGACAAATAAATTTGGTAAAGTTTTTGTTGATGGTGTAAATAATATTGTACATAAATGTAATATTAAATTTTGTGTAACAGAAGACCGATATGAAAATCAATCCTTTCATTTAAAAAAAGCAACTCAAGACAAAATTAATAAAATTATTTTAAGTTTTGATAATAAAAAAGCACCGGGGTATGATAAAATTACTGCTAGACATATTAAAATGGCTGGCAGTGAATTAATAAAAGTATTAACAAATCTAACAAATTTATGTATAACTAATAAAAAATTTCCGGATGCTTTGAAAATAGCAATATGCAGACCAATATATAAAAATGGACCTCACATTGAATGTAATAACTATCGGCCCATCGTCTTATCTCCTACAGTTGACAAATTGTTGCAAAAATATATAACAAACGACCTTACGGAATATTTAGATAAATTTAATATAATTAAAAAACAGCAATATGCCTATCAAAAGGGAAGATCTACTAACCAACTTTTGGAGGATATGTCAAATTACATTAATACACAACTGTCGTAGAATAATCATGTGGTAGCTTTGTTTGTGGATTTTACGAAAGCTTTTGATGTCCTAAATCATGCAACATTGTTTAATGAATTAGAAAAAGTTGGGATAAGGGGTCCAACACTGGAATTAATTAAACACTATTTATATGATAGAAAAATGGTGGTACAAATTTGTAATGTTAAAGGTGACCAATGGGCTTTAAATTTTGGCACACAACAAGGAGGAACAATTTCTCCAATACTGTTTAATATTTATGTTAATAGGATATTCTCTGTTTTAAAAGATTGTAAAATTTTTATGTTTGCTGATGATTTGTTAATTCTTGTTTCTAAAAAAGACTTTAATGAAGCGCAAAAAGTTTTACAAGTAAATGCCAACCATTTGGCTAATTGGGCACATGACTATGGTTTAATTATAAACATTAAAAAAACCAAAGTCATGCACTTGTGTAATAAATATTTAAGAAAAAATGAAGTCATGAATATTACTGTACACACTAATCATTGTTTGCATAATTTTAGACAGAACTGTACATGTTGTAAAATAGAACAAGTTAAAGAACATACATACTTGGGGGTAATAATTGATGAAAATTTTGAGTGGAATTTACATATTAATAAAATTATAAAAAAGTTAAGATCAGTTTTGTCACAAATATATAAATTAAAATGTACTGTTAATGAAAAAGCAATTAGAAATATTTACTTTGCTCTTGCTCACCCGTTTATTATCTATGGAATAACAGCTTGGGGTTTCACTGAATCAGGGGCTATGACTAAATTAATTAAAATGCAGAAAAGATTATTAAAAACTATGAAATTTGGTGAAAAACTCAATGTGTCGGATGATATATATAACTATTGGAAAATATTACCAGTGAAAACTCAAGCTAAACATTCATTACTAATTGCAAATTATTTTATTGAATCACATGGAAAACCGAGAGAGCATGAGCACGGCACGCGTCAAAACTTGTTAGAACCTTTATTTACACCTAGAAGTATAAATAGATTTTGTGAAAGAACTTTGGAATTTAATTTACCTAGATTATGGAATGAACTACCGAATAATCTGAAGATATTGGACACAAAAAATAAAGTCAAATTTGAAATAAAAAAATGGTTGCTGTCAACAATTCGGTAAAAATTATATTAAATATATTTCATTAATTTTGTATAATTACAACTATTACACTTCATGATTATAATTGTAAATTTTAGATTATTATGGGTATGTTTCACTTATAATTATATTATGTATTCTTTGTTTCAGTTTCAGATCTACGAGTTAGCAAATAATATACAAATTTTTCAGTCTGTTTTTTTATTTTTTTGTCAAATTAAAATCATATTTTCATAATTTGATTCAAATTACAAATTACTATTATTTCACTTCATTATTATTTAAAAAAAAATTTAACTTTGATTGGGGATAAAAGTTTTGTATAAGAATTATTTGAATATATTATGAGAGTAAAAAGTATTCCATAAAACCATGAAAAAATAATATAATAAATAAAAGCATATATTAAAATTTATAACATAATATTTGAATAAATATAAAAATATATAACTTTTCAATTAAAGGCATCAGATATTATTTTGGGGGTAGTGCTATGTTTTATTTTGTTTTACAAAAATACTAAAGTCATTTTGTTTCAGGTAATGGACATCAAAGAAGATGTGTATTGTTTCATTTTGTTCTGTTTTTATATATATTATGCTTGTTTTGGACTTATTAAGTATTGTCTTTCTAGTAAATATGATAAATATGACAATGTATTAGAGCTTTAGGACAATCTTTTCAAAATATGTAATTTTCAGTTTTGTTATTTCTTAAGAAAAAAAAAAAAAAACATATATGATTAAATATATTATTATTGTACTCTGACATAGAAAAAAAATGTCGTTCAATTCAATTTTCAATTAATTCATATTTTTTTTTTAAATCTATTTTGTAAGGGGAACAATGTGTTTAAATTCAACAATAACTATATTAAGGGTCTTGAAGAAAAATTATTTATGTATTTTGTATCGGCCAATAAGGTTATATTTAATAACCTTGGCTGATCTTGTAAATTGAAATATGACCAATAAAAAAAAAAAAAAAAAAAAAAAACTTTGTTTTAAAAATTATATTGGAATAAAAATAATGTATTATTATGTAATATCTTATTAATTATAAAAATACTAAAAATATCCTTATATTTTCTTTTCATCACAATTTCACAATCAAGTTTTAGTTAATTTTGCTACATCGTTTATATAGTTATTATTTAAGCATGCCAATAACATCCTCTATAACTTACATAATCAATAACATATTTAACTTTGACATTTAGAAACAATTCTGATCGTAAACAACAGAGTTTTTAGAAATATTATTTTTAGATTTTTTCTCTATTAGTTATTTTCAAACTAAAAATAAATTAACATTTTCGTTTACATTCTTTTAAAAAAAACACATATCTATCAACAGAGAAAGAAAAATATTTGCCTTCTATTCTCATGTATTATTTATTTACATTTGTTTCCATATTCAATGGAATTGAAAAATGATTGAGCGTTCCGAGTTTAAATAAATTTCATTTATTTATATTATTATAAATAATAATTATTTACAATAATAAATATATTATATCCTCTCGTCTCATTTTCTCTTATTTTGCACCATTTTAGAGGAAAAAAGACGATTAAGATTTCGTTGTTTTAATAATTATTTTTGTTAATAGAAACTCCCTTTAACTTATATAGTTATTCCAAGAGTTCAATGTGTGATCTATTTGCAGAGACCCACATGTGGATCTCGAATCTTATGTGTGACTAATTTACATTTAATTTAATAGTGATTATTCATATATCATAATTTAGGTGAAGAAATTACTCTTAAAACATTTCATGTAAATTTTATAATTTAATACATTACAATTAAAAATATGTTAGTGCATATTGTTTCTAATGTAATAAAACTCCCTCTATTATTATAAATTACGACTCATCTCAAAGATCCATCTTTTATTTGAGTAATAACTCATGTCCTAGATTTTTATTACTTGAGTACTAGTGGTAAAACTCCTTGAAGCTAAAAGATATAAAAATTATTACGAATATAATATGAATGCTTTCACGTAATAATTTAATTGTATCAGATTTTCTTCGTTGTTTTGTATACTATTCATTTATTTTTAATAAATCTTGCTCTTCATTTAATATTCAAACACATAATATGTTATAATAAAAATATAAACGATGTAAACATAGTAAAAATGTGGAAATACATAACATTTTATCTCTACAATGCAGTATCATTTCTGCACTTATCATCTTCTTTACTTCAAGATATATTTTTTTATTTCCTCCATCCATCCCACAACCCCTTTATCTTTTTACTCTCGTAGTTTTTGGATCGATATGTCTTTTTGGAGGAGTATACTGCACACTGTTACATACCGCAGCATCGCCAGCAAGTGGCGGCTGCAGCTCTCTCCCTCCCTCTCTCTCTCTCCCTCCCTCTCTCTTCTATCTTTCTCCCTGTCTCCCTCTCTCTCCCTTTTCCTCCCCTCTCTCTCTCCCTTCCCCCCTCTTTCTCTCCCTTCTTCTTCTTCTTCTTCTCTCTCTCTCTGTCTCCCTGCCTCCCTTTCTCCCTGTCTACCTCCTTCTCTCTCTCTCCCTCTCTCTCTCTCTCTCTCTCTCTCTCTCTCTCTCTCTCTCTCTCTCTCTCTCTCTCTCTCTCTCTCTCTCTCCCTTCTTCAACTCTTCACTGATGACCGAAATTCACTCATCCCAGCGTGCATGCCTGCATACGACATTTCTATACACAAACTCTTGTAAATAAACCTATAGTCGTTCCATCTCTGTCATAATTTAAAGAAACAAAACGTTTTCTTTATTATCTTATGACGTATATATATAATACTGGTGGTTGTATAATTATTATAACGTTTTTTCTTAGTTACATTATATAAATAAAGATGTAACTTTTTTATATAGTGCACTTTTTTCTGTAATGTTAAATATGAATTATTATACTATAAACATTAGACAGCACATTGGATTTATGCTGTTTATAATATAATTATAATATAAATTTAATTTAAATTTAAGATTTTCATGTGATAAGTAAAAAAGAGAAGCTTTGTAATGATAAATTGAAGATATTAAATTTTAATTTTTTTTGTTCTTTTCATGAGAGTAACAATTTGAAGAAAAAATAAAAAAAAGAATGAGTTTTAAACATAATTTAAAATAAATTAATGAATTTGTTAGAATGGGTGTGATTCATCAATAACAAAATTGAAAAGTATATAAGAGAATATAATTTTAATTATTTTCCTTAATTATCTTAAAGATGTCAAATGACTGAGCTAGGGTTTCAATAAGCTTCACTCGGTAGATATGAATTGCATCACCATATATCCTGCGAAAATTGATTAGGTAGGTCTAATTATGCTCTCTAAGTCAAAGTGACTAGCTTAACATATATTTTTTATTAAAATTAAAGCAATTACTCCACCTGTAATTTACTGTTTAGACAACGTAATAAATATTATATAACATATAAAATGGCAACAAAAATTCTCTCTCTCTCTCTCTCTCTCTCTCTCTCTCTCTCTCTCTCTCTCTCTCTCTCTCTCTCTCGCTCTCCCTCTTTTCATTTCCATGATAAATTTCTCCCTCTCTCCTTCTCTCTCCCTCCCTCTCCCTGTAGTCCAGTGACATCTGAGATTTAAAGCACCTACGATCTTTTTCTCTAATCAGTTTTTAATCTGCTTAAAATGCGTTTTTTTTCCATAATCATTTTACATAAAAAATAAGTATTAAAAAATATATTGCTGTAAAATTTTACATTTCTGTAAATTTATGTTGTTAGTAAAAAACAAACTTCTACTAATGATCTCTGGTTTGTGGTTGTTTTAATAAAAATAACAAAAAAATTGTCACAAAAAATATTTGTGGATAAAAAAAAAGTGTTAGCTTTATTGACACTTTTAAATCTAAACTCACAAGTTTATCAAATGTTTTTATTTACGATTTTTATTTTCAGGTTTTAAATGTTTAGTAAAAAAAAATATGACAACATTAATGACCATTAAGTAATTAACAAGTACTTGTAATATAATTTTTTTGTAACTATAAAATTATTTTAATGATTTAAAAGTTATATATGCATGATATATGTACTGTAAACTTGGTTATCATTATTATTTTGATGACGTATTTAAAAAATATAGTCAGTTTTAGAGGAAATTTAATTAATCATTAAAATTAATGACATATAGTTTTAGTAAGGGAGGTTATGTGCAATTAAAAAGTTAAGTCTATAGTATTAACATTGTCATAGTTTAACCATTTTAGTTTGAACTTTGGATATAGATATGTATCATTTCACATTAAAATATAATTCTTTTCTTTCATTTATTGTCTTAATGAATAATCTCACGTACAAGATATGATTTTAATTGTTACAATATATTTCTATATCAGAAGGATGCGAATGAAATACATTTTGAAATTTTATATTATTTCGTACAAAATATCAATCTTTTATGCCTTTATGGGATGAAGAAAACCGTTTCCTATAAAACAATAACTTCATTTACATTTTTTATCCATTATAGGCCTATTTCAATCATTTATTTGCATTTTTGTACAGTTCTTAAAGTTTAAAATTGGAATACAGAGGTTAGATTCTAACGCGTATATTCCAATTTTAATTTTAATGCAATACACCATAGAATGTAATTCTGGAGATGCAGTTCCAATTTATATATAAAATACATTTTTTTTTTGCAGATTTAATAGAACAAATTCTAGCAAAATCCAGAAACGTAAAAATTCGTTACACCTTTAGAGAGTAGCAATTAATGCTTAATAACAAATCTGACAGTGAGCTTGAACAATTTCCAGAAAGTATAATCAGACCAAGCAACGCCGAGCGTGGTTAGAAGTTGGATGGGTGACCATTTTCAACAAAAACCACGTTTCCCACCCAGGGGTAAATCGTTACGCTTTTCCACCATGTGGTTCCCCTGGCTTTGAACTATTGCACTTCCGGTTCATTGACAAAAGCTGTAGCGTCCATCCTGGCTGAGGTTTCCACGTTTCCCTCAGTCGCAGGCAAATGCCGGGATGGATTGCAAGGCTGTGGCCGCCCTCGTTCCGGAAGAGTCCTTGAAACGCTCAAGTTAGGGTTTCGGAAGGTTCGGGGTTTCAAAATAGTATGTAATTAGTAAATAGAAGTACCCAATAGAGTTTGATTTAAAAAAAAAAAAAATCAGACCTTGAATAGGAAGTTCCATACAAATCTTAAATAAAAATTAGGATGGACAGTGGAGATCTCGAATAATATAATAAATAATATGCATTGTCAACTTAAAAACTGTGTAATTCAGTACTCTCTCTCTCTAGCACGTCACCAAAGTATAAACTCCGAATGACCTTTCAGATGTAAAACGCTGGCAGTCTGAGAAATACGACACCACACAAGAGTATCCAGTTAGCATTGTCAAGTTTTGTAACAATATCATGTGTCTGAAATATGTCCCTTTTTAATCAAGTCTGTGCATTGTTGTAGCAATTGAAATATATTTGTGTCCTGAAATGAGAAGATTAGTGCAGGATATCAATTTTGTCATATCTATATCGGGATGCGAGGATTTTATTTTCTGTACACAGACGATATTTAAGATGATGAATATTTACAAGTTGGCTTTATTTTCATGCTTGACCTTTAATTGAAAAGTTGATTAAAATATTAAGCCACATTTTTTATTTAACGTTGCAGCAATACGCCCTCAGTATCTATTTGTAAAAAAAAATTTGAAACTTGGTTAAAAAATAATTAAAAAAAATAAACACATTTTTTTTAATTTTAAATTAATATTAAAAAAAATTAAAATAATTACAGGTTTTATTGATTATATTACAAATAATAAATATATTTATTGTTTTTTCACATTAATATATATTAAATTGTATATATAATAAAATAGTAAGTGGTAGGTAAATTAAGAATTATATATACTAACAGACTGCACTTCATCTTCACCGATGCGTCTAATCGTGCAGAAAATTACGAATATAATTCATATTATATATTAATTCATTAAAACAATATGATTCTCTAGTACTAGTAGTGCTATATTTGCTGGATTTGGTTTTCAAAATGCGTGAACCTATCACAACATGACTATCATATTTAATGTATTCTGATTTGAATGTAATGGAATTGAGTGACGGGGAGCATACGAGATGAGGCTAACACCTGACGACCAGGTTTGTATAATGAACAGCTGACAGTGCTGCAGTATCACTGCACCACAATGTTGTTAATTATACTGACGATTTTACACTTCAATTAATTATTATCTATACCCCTTACTAATTCAAGTCAGCTGATTTTGCAGTGATCCCACCGTCCCATCCAAACCTATTTAAAAAAGACTCAAAATTGCTTTTTTGGCACTAAAGAAATTTTTTAGACGAAGTTCTTGATTCACTATCAGAAAACCTCTAAATGGGGGGCAGGTGATGGTTTCAAATTCATAGCTTTAATAGTTACGGAGAAAAAAATTCAAATGTTCTAATATTCCCCAAGCTTTGGACATTGCTTTGGTCCATTGAGAAAAAGTAGAGGTGTCCGTCCTGACTGAGGTTTTCCACGGTTCCCTCAGTCTTACCTCAGCGAATGCTGGGACGCGTAAGCATGCAGGCCGTGGCCACTATCCGTTCCCTACCTTATCCCTATCCAGTACCCCGCCGCGAGCTGTAAGCTCTTGTAAAAAAAAAAAATAATAAAAAAAAAAAAAAATATATTGGCTGAAGGAGAAAATTTTACCACCGGTAAACACTTTTTAAAGTTTCCATCATTAGTATTAATTAAATATTATGTATTAATCAATTGAAATATTTACTCTTGAAGTCTGTCCAAAATGAGAAATTCAGTACATCAATCTAGTCAAAGACTGTTCACTGCCCAACCAAGCTTCTGAGAATCAGGTGTCATTATAACTATAAACTTACAAAAGAATTGGACAATAAATTAATGAGATAAATATATTTGTTTTTGTTCAATAAAAAATTATAGAGATCTAGCTTATTTGCCATCGTTTATTTTTTTATTAACATTGTTTCCATATTATGATACTAAAAGTTTGGAATATATTAATTAATTAATGATTTTTTTTTTAATTTTAATTTTAAAAAGTTATACATTCTAAATTAACTAAAATATCATCATCAGTATTGCTGTCAATTAATTCGTTTCTTCATTATCATATTAAATTAAGTTAATTTTTATTACCGATTAATTATGAAGCATTATAAATCATAAACAATAAATAGCATCCTCATTTTGAAAGATCTTTTTTGCAATGATTTTTTTTCCATTATCACATACTATAGGATAATCTTCCACATTTCTCCCCCATATATTTTCTATACATTATATAAAAAAAACATCAAAGGTTATATCATATTTATAAATTTCCCTATTATCAATAAAGTTGAAATCCTAATACTATTTCATACAAAAATAAGCCTTATGCCCACACAAAATTCTGCTGCGTCAAGTACTTTAGGCTTAACGTTTTTGTATTATGTTTGATGTATCGCTCTCTATTCAAGGTCCTCGCATACCTTTATGACGTCATCAGTGACGTCACAACATGCACACACCTCCTTAACAATGAGAAGACAAAAAATACTTCACACGAACAGATTTTTTCATCGTCATCTGAGAATTTGACACTGTATACTTTAACAAAATTAATATTATTCATAATAAATACTGTACCGAGTTGAAATATTAAATTTCATCTTTTGTTTGCTTTTAAGCTCTCTCCTCATCTAATTCCCTCCTATTTTGCACCGTTTTAGAGAGGAAAAAAGACGAGATTCCTTTTATAAAGTATAAAATGTTAAGAAATTTTGTCTCCATTTCATCCTCATTTTGAGCAAAGAGGAAATGAGATGTGTTTTAGAGGTAAAAAGATTAGGTTTAGATGTGTAAACGTAGTAAAAAGAGTTGAAAATCTAATTTTTCAACTAGGAGCAACTTTTTTTTTTTAAAGTTGTTTCATCTGGACCTGATTATCTTTTTTGACTAATTATTTTTTTCTTTTTAAGTATTTCTTATGTAGTCAGGTAAATTAATTATTCTCTAATTTCATAATATTGCACGTAATTTTTCATATCCGAAATTTTTAGCTGTGGCTTCATGCAAGCCTCACGGGAAATGGTTTTAAGTTACTTTGTTGAAGTATATTATTTTTTTAACTTTTTCATATTTATTAAAAATTTAAAATACAAAACAATTTATTTTATGAATGTTGAATAGGGAGTTATTTATAACAAATTATATGTCACAATCAATATATTTTATTTACAATAAAAAATTTAAAATTTAATTTTTAATTTTTTTCTAAATTATTTTTTGTTTTATTTTGCTTACAAAATAAATCATTATAAATTTAGGTATATTGTTTTACAAATAACAAAGCTTTTTCAAATAATATACTAAAAAAGTATTTACTTATTATTTTAACACCGTGATGTGATTTTTAGTGACATTTATTTCGTGTTGAAAATACCTCAAAGTTTGTTATGACGTCACTAAACACTATCTTACTAACGTGTGTCGGAGATAATGCCACAAGTTCTATTTTAGAACATTGTTTAACTCATTTGTTTAGAAAAACAAATACTCTTTTATTATCTGTATTATCTTTAGACTATTTGTGTTCAACATATTATTTTCTTTTACGTTGTCAGTGCATACATTCTTTAAATTAATGCATAAATAATTGTGTATAATTGAATCTTACCGGACTTTTTCCACTCGTCCATTACCCCTGTAATATTCAACTACCCCTTTTATTTATAATAAACCCTAATCAGAAAACCTTCTTTAATATTAATATATAAGTGAGCACCTCAAGATAAAATTTTCGTTATCCCTGACATATATGGAAGCTGAAAATCAAGTACGGTAAAAATTAATACTTTGAAATATGGACAAACTTCAAGAAATTTTTTTAATGAATAATTGGATAGAGGACCTTGAGTTATGTATCATCAATATTTTTTTAGACTTTTTCGAACCCTCAAATAGAGGGGAAAGATGCTATGACGTCATATTATAGTCATGCAACGCATATCCCTATGCTTGTGTGTTAAATAATTGCATGACTATGACGTCACAGCGTTTTTCTCCTTGATTTTAAGGGTGTTAGAGGGTTAAAAAAAATCTGAAAAAAATTTATAATACACAACTCAAAGTCTTCTATCCAAATATGCAATAAAAATTTCTTGAAGGTTGTCCATGATTTGGGAGGAGGCGAGAAAAATGGTTACAAAATTTATTACCTAAAAGTTGAAGTTCACAACGCCTCCACAGTGTATGTGACAATGTTCAGAAATGGTAACGAAACCTCTGGAACTGGACACCACGAACGTTACACTGCTCTGTTGTGTCCACGCAATGCCATGGAAAAATGTTCAACTTAAACTTATTTGAGGATAGTTGCTTTTCTAAATTTCCCCAAAATTACAAACCTACATCTCTTTTCAGTAAATAAGGAAGGGGTCTTGTCTTGAGATATAATTAATTATACTCATTTATATAATACTAAATTTATTACATGTAATAATTCAAGTTAAAATTATCTATATTTCACAGCTGTTTCAAGTATTAAATTAATGGTGATATTTAGGTTGCTATGTAAATTTAAAATTCTGTACATGTGCGCACTTTGTATGCATGTCTTCAGTTGATATCACATTTTCATCGTATGTTTCCGGAAACTCCTCGGCTAATCTCGGTCAGTATATATGAAAAATCGGGACAAAATATGAACCAATTACGTTACAAATATAACGAAGGATATATAAATATGCAGTGAATGGTGTATCGACCTCATTTTTTTTTATTGCAGAAATGGATAGAGGGTGCAAAGTTATGCTACCCTGATTTTTTTTCATATTTTTAGAGCTTGGGAAGCATTTTTAAAAAATTATTGAAATTTCTTTTTGTGACATTTTTAATATTTTTCAAGTGAGATTTTGACTGTACAATACTTCCAAGTAATTAATTTAATATTTCCTTACAAAATCCTAATTTGAAATGACATCTGCTTGGAATTATCAAGTAGCCTTTTGTTAATACTCTAACATAATTTTCCCATTTAGGACTAGCTACGCTTGAGACAACGTTTGTAAATTTGAATGCTTATTTTGGATCGAAGTCGCTTGTACCCATGGGAACTGTTGAGAGTGGTGCAGCTACCGAGGGGAGGGTTAGTGAAGGAAATCATCAGCGTTGGAGTCAGTATTGCACTGAGAAAAGCAGGTCTTCAGCCAAGCTACTTTACACAATACCAAAAATAGAGGCATGGAGAGTGTATTGTATAATATACTCTCTATGATAGAGGCTTCAAGTCAGCTGATTTTTCGGTGTTCCCACCATCCACCTATGTAAAAAAAAACACGTGAATTTATTTTTTCACTAAGAATAAGATTTTTTAAGGAACATTCCTTTACGGAACTTTGGTCCAAACTAAAAAAATACAGTAAATAATTCAAGATTTAGATTTTTTTTTACTTGATTTAGAACCGAGAAAAGTTAATAAAAAAACACCGCTTCATTTTCAAGTGCAAGATAGACCTTAGCGTCGCAACAGTTACGCATCGCGGGCGCACTCACTTGAAGCCTCTATTAGCGCAGTACAGAAAATATAATATAATACTATATAATATTAGCCAAACTCCTATGCTTGCCGTACGGGGGCGCTGAAGTCAATTTGGGTCGTTTGTGAAAAACTTATCATATTGTGTTTACAGCTTTTTTTTTATTCTAAAAAATACTAGATTTTTTTCCCAAAATTTTGGTATACTTTTCTCCGCGCTAGATACAGTATTTTCCGAGTTATAGCAGATTTAGATTATTCTCCTATACCTATAACATGGCAGAATGCCCCATTTGGTCCTTATATGCTTTTAACACGGTAGCGGAGAAAAATGCCGTTCACGCGACCAAATTTCGACTTCGATTCTAACATATTATGACTTTCTCTACTCTCTTCTCGTCTCTACTGTGTCTATTAGAAATGTTCGTAGACCCAGAGCCGTGTACTTTTTTTTATTTTTTATTATTTGCTTCAACTGAACTCTGTTGTAGGATGAGAATTGACAATTTTTTAACTTCCCGTCTCTTACAGGAACCAACCTAACATATTACTAGTGGCTTCGTGAGTTCCATCCAAACCAGGGCAGCCATGGTCAATAGCGGCAATCCAGTCCAACATTGCATTATTGGGACTGAGGGAACCATGGAAACTTCAATGAGGACGGTCTTATCATGCACCTGGTCATAAAATCATTCTTGCGAAGGTATATGCAGAACTTATTTACTAAAAAATAAAATTGAAGATCAAAATAAGTGAACAATTATTATTTTACATATTGCTAATTACATATTGCTATGATTTTTGAATTTTAATGTATACACACAAATTATTGTTTATTTCGTTGGACATATTTTTTATTATATAATATGCGAATTAAATTTGATTTTAAATTTTTTTAAAGATTTTTAGATTTTTTTTTAAATTTTTTTAATAATGCATGTTTTTAATTATATTTTTATTGTTTTATTTTACATTTTTATTTAAAATAAAATAATGAAATATTTAAACAATTGCATTATTAATATTTTAATACATTAATAAAAATGGATAATTTTGTTTCTTGTCAAATTTTATTTAAACAAATAATAATTGTTATGTAATTTTAACTCTGGTAGTTCTTATAACATAAATTTCTTAATAACAACAATTAATATACCTAATTATTGTAACATTTAAAATAAACATAAGCAATTACTCAAAATTTTCAAAATTCATAGCATTAAATAATTTATTAATTTTTTTAAGTTACCCAGTAATATAACATTTTATCCTAATTCACTAAATAATTACTAAAGTAGTAAATTTAAAGTTTGAAATTAATAATTGACATCTTCGGTATATAAATTTGTGCCACCAGAGATATTAATGTAAGAAGACTTCTCAATCAACTCGTATTAAAATGAATATAATTTGATATCACTCTCTCGTCATACATCCCTCAAGCGTTTTAGTAATATGAAGCCAACGGGTCTCTAAAGACTCATATAATATCTAGCTATGAAATATGGCACCAAAAAAGTTAGAATGTACTAGACAAAATGTACCCTCAAGCCACAAGGAAAATAAGGAAGAAAAATTGTAAGAAATTCATTAATCGTGGAAATATCTTGACTGTTATAATTATAAAATATGTATTAAGGGTAAGATAATATGCCCAATGGTAAAAATATTTCCACAAATGAAAATTATGAAACATAATAATATCTTATTATGTTCTCCTCTACATCCCCTATCAGTAGCTAAGATATCAGGTATCAGGTTTCTTTAGTCAACTTTAAAAATTAATAAGCATTCACAAAACCTTAAGGCCACATTTAGGGCTCGATAATTTAAGACCAGAAATTTTGGGTCTAAAAAGCATGCCTAAAATCAGGCTTTAAATTATCGAGCCCTGAATGTGGCCTTAGGGCTTTGTGAATGCCCCTTAATAACTCAAAAAATTGATTGAATTTGTGCACCTGATATTTTAGCTGCTAGTTGTTTGAGTATGTTATTTAATTTAATATTTCCTCAATTTTTTTTCTTTCCATTTTGAAGGTAATGTAGTTTTTCAACTAACTATGTTTGATAAATAATTTATATTTAAATTATTATTTTTCATTCAAAATTCAATTTTAGCATAGTGCACGGTAATAATCAGATTTACATAATAATAGACAAATATAGGCCTTAATTGACGAAACGTTCCTAATCATCTGAAAGATAGAAATAAAACATTTTTTCTTAATTTAAATTTCAAACCATATTAAAAATTATAGAAATTAATTAAATTTTTTTTACAGATTTCAGACTTAAGAATTGAATAATATTTCAAAATTCTCATTGTATTTCTTGTTGTTAATGTTGACTTTTACTATTGTAACTGTACCATCAATTTATCCACAAGGACTTATCTGTATTAGAACCAAAACAAAGAAAATAGTTGATGTGTTGTAATTTAAAGGTAAATGAATAAATTGAAGCATTTTTCATTATAGTATATTTTAAAATTGTAAGAGTAATAAATCGAGTAAAAATAAAAAAGAGTAGTTATATTATTAACTTGTCAGAATTGTAATATTTTTTGTGTTATATGAAAAATAATAATCACACTTCACATGAAATAAAATTTAAAATTACACTTTTTTACAATTCAAGTTGATATATATCATAAAACAAGTTGAATATAATAATGAAATTTCACGATGAAGTTGAAAATAACAATTTTCGTAGTCATAAATTTACTGTACATATTCCTTCTTTTTTAAACCCTTCAGGGCAATAATTTGTCAGAATTTACAAGAAAAATATCATCACTTATTATTTGTATCATAAAAAACAGTATAATATTTCGTTTCATTTTAAATTTTGTTAAAAAATATTTTAATACAAAAAAAAATGTTTTAGAATGTTTTTTTTTCAATTTTAATTTATTTAAACTTAATTGTACATTAATTTTTAAAGTAATTTATGAATAATATAAATTTATAACAAAAACTATTAGTTCAAAAATAATAACATTGAAACAAAAATAAATTAATTATTAATGTTTTTATAAATATTAAAAAATACAAGTTATAAGAGCGAACTGAAAAATATCCAATTCCTCGACGTTGTGTGTAATTATATATTAAATTTAATAATTGTAATCAAGAATATGCAACATTTTACTATGCATTAAAATAATAAATGCTCAGATCATTTTGAGGACAAAATTTAAGTAGTATATAATTTATAGTAGTAGTATGTGTACGTTTCTATTAAATTTAACCGTGCCTTTACTTTTATATATTTCATATTATATTGACGTTGAATAAATTCATTAAAACTAAAAACGATTTTCATAAATCAATTAATTTTTCGATTATTTCATGTTTTTAACAACGTTATACTATCCAATCAAATTCTCAAATATCAGTGATATGACTGTACAATGGTACTACAAGTATATAACTTTATTATTGACATGTTAAAGCCCCATCATTGTCCTCATCATACTCTTGACAATATAACTGCTTATACTGCCAACTGAGACTTGCCACAGTACTCTCACGTGCAAAAGTTTCGAGACAGTGAAAAAACTACTTTAAAACTTAAAAAAAATATCTTTAATAATATCAGTTTTGTCGGTAATCTATTTATCATTCATACAACTACTAAACAGACAATTTCAATGTGTATATTGCAATTTTATATTTAAAAAACTTCATTTGAATTATCAATAATTTATAGTGTGTGGACTTGATGTGGACAAAAATAAAGTTATACATTGTATAGCCCTTCATACACCTTTTCTATAACTATATTGGGTACTGACCAAAGAAAAAAGTTTCAAGTTTTTGTCAATATTTCAAAAGGCACGAAAATTTCATGAAGAACAAGCCCTATTACAGCATTCTGCGACAATTTCCTGATTTTATATGAATTTTTAAAACCTCTCAAAAATGACGTCATAGCATTGAATCTTAAATGGGAAAATTGATCAGTTAACATTGCCAAAACCCATACTTAATATTGAAATGTAACCAGAACCTCATTTGCAAGGTTTTTAGGTGCTAGAATCACGATAATGAAAGTTTCAAATTCCTACCTCAATAACTTTTCATTTTAGCAATGTTAACTGATGCATTCTCCCATTTAAGATTCAATGCGTCATCAAAAAAAGTTTTAAAAATGCATATAAATTCAGCAAATTGTCTTAGAGTGCTCTAATAGGGCTCGTTCTTCATAGAATTCACAGTACTTTTTACTAGTATTGCTAACTCAAATACCGGTCAGTACCCCATTACAAAGGATATGAATGGAGTATTGTCCTCAATTTTTTTTATTGCAGAAATGGATAGAGGGTGCAAAGTTATGCTTCCCTGATTTTTTTCAGATTTTTTAGAGCCCGGGAACTATTTTTAAAAAATTATTGAAAGTTATTTTTGTGACGTCACGAGACGCCGCTCCTTAAGAAAAAGATAGGACTTGTCGTCGCGTGACGTCACAAAAAGGACTTTCAATAATTTTTTAAAAATACTTCCCGGGCTCTAAAAAATCTGAAAAAAATCAGGGTAGCATAACTTTGCACGTTCTATCCATTTCTGCAATAAAAAAAAATTGAGGACAATACTCCATTGAGGTCTAGAAATCAGTCTTTATAATAATGAAGGTTGTTTATAAATAATAAGTGTCGCTTTTTTTTATCTTTGAACATTGGTGCCAAAATTTCATACCAAATTTAAGTACTAAATTGAATAGTAAAAATCTGATAATATGCAAACTTTTAGCTGTGCATATTTATATGCTATAATATATAATAATATAAGGACTTTGTGCTAAATAAATGTTTTCATTTTGCAAATAAAATTATGTGAATTTGAACAAAGATCATATGTTTTTTAAATTTATTATTTTTCTATTTTACTTCCGCAATTTTTATATTTTTTTTTTCCCACTCAAATTTTCTTTGCTTTAAAAACCATTTTTAATTTTTTTACCATTTAAAAAGTCGACATATCGCTTTCACGTGATTTATCTTTTAAAATAAAACAAAACATGAATAATTTACTACTCTTTATAAAAAATAAATTTGAAATCTTTTACCACGCCAAAATTGGGTTAGTACTAAAGAGAGAGAGAGATACAGAAACTTTTGGCCAGGGGTGTACTACTACATAAAGTGCAATGAGATGGAACAAGTGATATATTGATCGTACAACAAGTACAGTGAGAAACATCACTATAATACATTATATGCCAATAACACAAACATCTTATTGATTTCTTTACTTTTGATGTATACGACTTTTTATAACAAAAAATATCGTAAATCAATTTTATAGATTGAAATATCCTCCACAGAAATATTTTGTTCATAAGAATCAATATCTTATCTCTGGAAAGACGACATTAGCAAAAACTTTATAATATATATATCTGCTTTCAGAACACATTTTTTATTTATTTATTTATTTATTTATTTATTTATTTATTTATTTATTTATTTATTTATTTATTTATTTATTTATTTATTTATTTATTTATTTATTTATTTATTTATTTATTTATTTATTTATTTATTTATTTATATTTATTTATTTATTTATTTATTTATTTATTTATTTATTTATTTATTTTATTTTATTTTTTTTTTAAATGCCATTATATTTTGCTGCAGTTCTAGCATCACTTATTCTCTGTATCAAGCACAAGTAATGTACTGAAACAAACAATTAGAAATGCATCCCCGTGAAACTCTTTGAAGCAAAGGTCAGGAGATTTTTTGTGTGCCATCAATAGTACTTACAGTATTTAGCAATAAATCAGCTCAAGTGCGGAAAAGCCTTAACAGTATTTTTTTACAATGTATCTAGCTATGTTACCTTTAGTTTTTTAAGTACTTTTTTGGACGTGTCTTACCATTTCATGCAGAGTGCCTTTTTCATGTCAAACAATTATTATTGTGACTGCATGTTTTGAAAATGATTAATAAAGAATTTAATTGAATATTAATGAAAATTCCAATAAAATATATTATATAATCGAAACACACGCTGGTTTTGAGCTAAGGAAGTTTTTAAAGTACAGTGTAATTAAAGTATATTAATTATAAAGATTGATTTCATGATATATAAGCTTTATTCTTTTTGTTATATATGATATCATAAAAAATGCTTCTTGTAATAAATTTTATGACAAGCTCATAAAGCAATCAACGTTTACAATATTTGTATGAAAAATAAATATTTAGGATTTTATATGTATAGATATTTTTGGATATAAAATATACACTTCATTATTTATTTTTCATTACGCAGCTTTTAAAATCAACACATAATAAAAACATTGATTATTTTTATTAATCAAAAATACAAGTAAAATGATTAAAATATGAAATTAAGAATTTTGACATTAATTAAAAAAAATATTTATTGTTGTCTTGTTTTAGTTACCATTTGTATCGTAAGTTTTCGTGGTTTCCTTAGTTACACCAGGCAAATATTTCTTGATATGAATCTACAATATTCTTGAAAGCTAAGAACTTGGAAAACAGCATCATATTCGCTTGCAACTCTTGGCAGATTTCAACACAAGCGAAATAAATGAGAACTAATACCATCTAGTGATCTTCCATTTTCAAGATGGCTCATAATTTAATGTCTTATCTTTAAGTATAATCCTTATTACACATGGACTTTAGAAGTAGTATGGTCTCAAAGAAATTTAAAGGCAATGTCAGACAGAAATTTTACTTTCAATAGAATGTTGCTACTTCAAATGCAACGACTCTATAATAGTAACTTATAAAGTATCTTTAGTTGACTTTCCTGCATTAATTTTTGTTTATTTTATAAGCCACCTCGATTTATGTATTATTATTTATTTTATTTAATTACAGTACTTGATTTTTTTTTTCCAAATTAATTTAACCCTTTTTAACACTTTTAAAATCGTGCTACAAAACATTGTGACGTCATAGTTGTACAAATATTTAACACTCAAGCATAAACGTTAAATGACGGACGTTTAAGAACTTTAACAGCATAACTTTATGGGTTTTAGACAGTTAAAAAGGACCAGAACAAATTTGAAAAATTTGTATTACGTAATTTTAAGTCCTCTAATTATGCAGTAAAAAATAATTCGTCTTCTTCAAAATTCTTAATGTAAATTATTTTCACACACATTGTGACGTCATAGTTTGGTAAAGTGGCTAGAGTAGCGTACTGAGCTTCATTGATCCGGCGGCGCTGCTTGCTGAATGGCTTTTCCCAGGACCGTCCACTATCACTGATGCAAGCTTACCTATATTATACTGCATTGTGCACAGGGAAGGGGGACTATAAAACAGTGCCAAATATTGATCAAAATAGGTGTACATGTATTGATATTTTTAGTGCGAAGATTTCATGTCCCTTTTGATCCAGATGAAGTGACTGTGAGATTTCACATTGCTTTAATTTTAGATTTTAATTTTTAAAATTACCAAATTAGATGTAAAATTTGATATTTCCAGCACTTAAAGCATAATAATTCAACTTATTATGGCAATATTCTGGACTAGGTCCATGTAATTTATTAACACACTGCATTGCATTAAAATAACTTTTTTAACAATATTAAATGTTTTTAAATGTAATATTTTATTCAAAACAATAATAACTTGTAATAAATAATATAAAATAAAATTTTTATTATTTTAAAAAACAAAAATTGAAATATTTCCATTGAAAAAAATATAATACAAACATTTTAAAAAGATCGTGAAAGATATTTTGTTTACGTTGTAAAATATTCAATATGGTTTATCATAACAAAAGTTTTGTTTATTTTTACTAAAAAATGTGTTTTACTTTATTTTGTTTATGTTTATAATAATGTTATTTTTATAGCACTAAATTTTTATACTGCCAATAAGTCTAGAGTGAAAATAAAATGAGAAACATATTGCAGCCTTTCTTTTCTCATACAAGACAAAGTTGTACTATATTTAGGAAGGTGAAGGCATATATTTTTTTTATTATTATTTCATATGTATAATAGGGAGTTTTTTTTTCCCAAGACTATTACACGTCTTGGATTTTACATAACCAAAACACAAATTGTAGCCCAGATATTCAGATATCCTAGCTTGTATTATATGTTTATACGTGGGGTGGCACGTGGCGTGACATCAAATCAGTATTCACAATAACGTGAATAAGGGAACCATGGAAATCTTTCATAATGGCTCCCTGTCCTGTAACGTCACGAACATTTCTAATTACATTATTAAATTGTAAGAAATAGAAATACAGACTCCCAAGGTATTTAGCAAAGATCTTTCGAAAGTGTACTATACTAGTTTTCAATTTTATTTATAAATAAAAATACAACTTTTAAATATAATAGACTACACATAATGAAACTGATTGTTTTGAAATATAATATTTCATTTTCAATATATTTATAAATTATGTTAAATTAAAAAAAAATAACTGAAAAATTTAAAATTAAAAAAGAATACAATTTAAACATTATATTTTTAAAATATTTTGTTTAAGTTGTTAAATATTAAATATTGTATGTTTTATTGTAACAAACTATTTTTACTAAAAAATGTTTCGTTTAACAGCTCATAATTTACAATATTTTCCCAGCATTTTTTGTTCCTCACATTTATCTTGACAATAAAATATTACCTCAAAGTAAAAATTTGATTTATATCCAAATTTTTATAATTTTGTGTTTTGAAATTCATATATTATTGATAAAAATAGTCATTTATCATTCTAGTAATATAAAATATATCGCATTTTGTGTGAAACATAAACAAAAATCAATCAAAATGGAGATTGGAAAGATACATAATTCTAGATATCGTGTTTGAATACTGAAATTGTAAATTCGATGAAAAAATATAATTACATTCTCTCATTTCGTTCGTATTCAAATAAAATCATGAGGGATGAGCAATAAATAGAATATATAATGGACAACTTACATGCTTTTTTTTTCATTTGCATATTTATTTGCATAGGGCAGCACCACGAGTTTGTTGGTTTGCTTACTTACAAGATAACTGCATATCTACCTCCCCTCCCTCTACTGTTATCAAGCCGTAAGCTCTAAACTAAAGTATTGAAAAAATTAGAACAATTAACTTTGTTGCCAGTTATAATTATTTAAGGACACAAATATGTAAATTTTTTGTGCATTCTTTATAAACTAGCAGATGACATTGAAACGATATAAATGTAATAATTGCCATCTATAATTTATAAATAATTTTTTCCTACATTTTCTCATCCCCTTACACACTGCTGATGCAACACAACAAAATGGCACGGCAGGTTCCTGTAAAGTATATACAATATGCTTGCAGTGACGTCACGTGAGTTTGGCATATTGTCAAATTTTTTAGTTCTTAGTTTTGAACGCCTAAAATCGAGAGGAAAAATGCTGTGACGTCATAGTTTTGCAAATAATTAACATGGAAGCAAAGGGAAATACGTTGCATGACTATGACGTCACAGTGTCTTTCCCCTCGATTTTAAGGGTTTAAAAAAATCTGAACGAATTGACAATACATAACTGGAGGTGCTTTATCCAAATATGCAATAAAAATGTTTTTTTCCATTGAATTTTTCTTAATAATCAGAATAATTTGGACCAAATGAAACCCTGTATATAATATACGAAATTCTAATAAACGCTCAGAAAAAAAAACTTTCGAGTAATGCGTATGCATGCCATGAAATAATTAAAACTGATTACTGGAGTATATTGTTACTCGTTAGTGAATATTTTTCCAGAAATACGACGCTTATAAATATGTAAAAAAAAAAAAAATGCTTTTAAATTTTTTTAACTTGTTTCATTTTTCGCTTCAATTTAAATTCTTTCTAAATTAACACAAGACCGTATTAACTTAAAATTTTAAGAAATAAATATTAAACGAATATTTCACATCCGTAAGGTAATTTCTTAATTATTTAACAAAATTGTTTGCTAATTTAAGCATTTATTATATACTCATTTAATACAAATGATAAAATATCAGAATAATTAAAAATAAATATTTAAATAAATTTTAAGAATTAAAAATTAGAATTTAAATTTATGATTAATTAAGAAGGAAAAATGTTTAATTTATTGAGGAATTTAACTATGCATCTTTTCTTTAACATTGAAAATTATATATTAACAATGTTAACATTGCAGCTTGTAAAGTATCAAATAATTATAAAAAGAAAGAAATGAAAAATCTTCTAGTGATATTTGAAGAGTATAGATTTTCTATAATTTATATAATAGTCTGGAAAGTTTGAAAAAATAATGAAGTGAATACTTCACCGAATATTGTCAAACTTTTGACAACAATGATATCACGTTTGGATGATAATTTTAAAAGTTAACTTTTCTGTGAAGCTAATATAAAATATTTTTCTCTCTTGACTGAAATTTTTTCTCGAGATAAATTACATTTGAACACGGATAGACTTTTAGGGTAATCTTTACTCTCCTCTTGTGAAATTGCACCATGCCGTGAGTTGAATATAAAATTACTGATCTCTATGGGAATCGATTGAAAATTTGATTATATGTTAAAATGTCATTTTCACAATATTTTAATAAATTGCTGATTTCTTTCACGTATATATATTTTTATTGAAAATTGTTACATAACTAATTTATGAAAAGTATATACAATTTCAGTGCTTCAAAAATGTTTCTTCTATAAATTTGAGTGGAATTGATTTTTCAGAACTTGTATATAAATTGTTTTATTATTTATAGTTATTATAATACTTAATGTAAAAATGTGAAGACTACAAAATGAAAACATAATTTTGTTCTACTTTTCCTTCACTATTATATAATATATACCTGACAAAAAAATAATAGTTTGCATTAAATATCAAATAAAATTTCTTACTAAAGAGAAATAAAAGTAAAATTTCACAGTTTACTTGTCTTACATCATAATGCTTGAATTGCAGAAATTGTATAATTATGTTGTAAATTAATCACTTCAACATATATTGTGTATTTTTTTATTCAATGGACAGTATTCACAAAAAGGAGTTATCCAGAAAGTTATCCCGGTTTCTCACTAATCACGGCTAGTATTATCGATTAAGGCTGTCAATAAATGGGTGCGATTCACGCGAAGAAGTTGGCCAGGTTTCTAACCACGTTCAGCTTAACCACGTTTAAATTTACCTGTTTTACGTGTTAAACCACCTAGCTAAAAGTGGTTAAGCTGAAAAACCTGAATAATTCCTTCACACATGTAGCATAGTATATAGTGTCTTTAATAAAAAAAAATGTTTGTGGTACTTAGAACACTTGCATTCTAAGTAATCAATATAAGCTTATAAAGAAAAAGGATTGAAATGTTTTTGTAAATCTTCAAGATTTTTTATTTTCCATTGTATTTTTATTTATCTTAAAAACTAATAACAATTTTATATGACCAATCAATTGGAAGAAGTAGAAAGTTTGAAAAAGATTATTTTATTTTTTTTTTTTTTGTATACACAACAAAAAATACGAGCGGATAGCTCAATAAATAACAAAATAATGTTATTTTCTGAATGAAATACGATCTTTCAAACGTTGTTATGAAGCTGAAGCAAAATCAATGACTTCTGTTTAAGTTAGCTGTCGTAAAAAACTTTGTTACAGCCGTTAATAAGTATTGTTAGGATATTTATTTCATGTCATTTTGTACAAAAATATAATAAATAAAGTTACTTCAACACCTAAAATCAAGTCTATTTCATTAGAATTGCTTATATATTTTCAGTAATATTTTTATAACTCGTTTCATCAATTTATTCTTAAAATCAAATTTGTATTTAATATGTAAGAAAATTGAATTCCAATTATATTAAATTAAGTCGAAGAATTATTTTTGTTTGAAAATTATTTAATGTGTGTCTGATTTTTAATTGGATGTTCGTGAGTTCAATCCCAATTATCACCGTAAAAAAAATATAATAAATAAAAAATATTTAATGGTGATTCCTACAGAACACCCGCTCGTATATCCGGTATTTGGTGATTGTTCAACATGCAATTGCCGACCATCCTGAATGAAGTTTCCATGGTTCTTTTAATTACCATTATAATGCGATTGATTATTAAGATACCTGAGTTGAAATAAAATTCATATATTTTTGCTATTAAGCTCCCCCCTCGCCTTTTCCCCCCTCTTTTTGAGCATAAAATGTTAAAAATATTGTCTTCATTTCATCCTCACTTTAAGCGAAGAAGGAACAAGGTGTGTTTTAGAAGTAAAAAGATTAAGTTTAGACGTGTAAAAGATGAGTTGAAGACGTAATTTTCAACTAGGGTTTGTTAAAAGGGATCCACATATCTCTAAACAACATTTTGGTGAGATCTTTGCACAAGCAAGCCATGCAGGATTTAATTAAGTCAGTTGCATGCATATATATTAGGTTTAGTGAAGAAAGAAAAATGCTGTCAGTATTACAATTTTATACATAATATAATATGATACCTTTAAATATAATTGTAAAATAAAATATTAGAATGTAACTCAAATATGTTTTCTAAATAAAGTCTAAGCCATGCAGATGTTATAGAAATATAATAAAAATTGCATCCAATTTATTGCAAGTCAGACAAAACATCTGTTCATAAATTTTTTATCAATCGAGGAAAGTGCAAATCCAACAGACTGACTATGAAATGCATTGCACAGAACAGCCGCCAAGTTTACTACATTATATTATATCAGACAGTCTCCCTAGTGTACTATTTCTACTTTATGTTCTTCGGTAATGTGATTTTCTTTAAACTGATTTTTTTTTTCTGTTGCCACAAGTGACTGAGTTTAAATTCCCTGTTATTCGTAAACCCTATCTATAATAGCATTGCTTATGATTTTGTTGCCATCATTTGCCTCATTGTGATTAAAGAAACCGTGGAAACCACAGTCAAGATGGTCGGCAATTGATGGAGGATACCTTCAATCATCTCCCCGTTTTGAGAGTTTATTGTTCTTTAGCAATCGTTATGTTGATAAGTTTGGCAGTGCATGGGATCGAAATTTGTTTAATAAAAGATTACGTGGATATTACGTGGAATTTAAATTCATTATATACAATTGGGTATATGAACACATCTGTTTGGACTGCTCAGCAATCTTTTTTCATTTGTCCCATGGCTTTTTGTTTTTCTTAATTTTTGACTGTATATGTATTGTTAGATATTATTGTATTTATGCCCATTAAGGGCATTGGGTGTAGCACCGGTAGTTGGCAACACTGACGTATCTTCACCATGTTAATTTTTGATCCTTGCTCCTCGGTGTAATTTTTATGCTAGAGCTAAGCTGATTGCTGAAGTATCAAGATAATTAGTAGCCCAAGTGCACAATTTGGCTAAATAAAGCCTGATTTAGAGAAAAGTATTTTTTAGTATTTTTTTAAATTTACATGCATTTTTCTAAAATATAAAAAAAATACTTTTCTTTAAATCAGGCTTTGTTTAGTCAAATTGTGCACTTGAGCTACTAATTATCTTGATACTACAGCAATCAGCTTAGCTCTAGCATAAAAATTACTCCGAGGAGCAAGGATAAAAAATTAACATGGTGAAGATACGTCAGTGTTGCCAACTACCGGTGCTACACCCAATGCCCAATAATAAAATAAAAATTTTGACTTCATGCCTGTGATCTAAGCAGACATAGCTTGTTCAAAATTTAAAAAGAATAAGAGCAAGGCCTATATGTATAATGTAAAAGAACTATTTTATCGTGTTTATAATGCTTGACATTTTCCATTAAAAATTTGCTATGAATATTTCATGCAAGAGTTTTTTTTTTTACAATACATCTGATGTTAAAATGTTATTAAAAAAATGCATTTTTCAGTATGTTAAATTTATAATTCGTTAAACAGCGTATAACAGCATGTGCCTGACAATATTTTACAAAGAAATAAAAAAGGAATTTTCTAATCCCTTTTGTAGAATACGATGTCTTACAAAAAAACGTATAAAGGAATTTCATGCAAGATTCAATTATAAATAAATTGAAAAGTCAAAAGATATTGAAGTACATGTAGGTGACAGAGTAATTGAAAGCAAAGTTATGTTGATGATGAAATTCAGGTTAAATTAACAAAACAAAAGAATTATACATTCACTACGTTTACATGACGGTGTTTAATACGTATTCGTTGACGACGCCTCATAAGAATAACATTATCCGTCGTCAACGAATACGTATCAAACACTATCATGTAAACGTAGTCGTTGAGTTGATTCATATATTCTTTTCTGTAATGGAAGAATTTCTGTTTTAACAAAAATTGTGACTAATAATTAATTAATATTAAATTACCTTCATTTTAATGCACTTATATAGGGAGTTTTAATGAATAATGCATGCCAAAAGGCAATCAGGATATGAACAAATTACGGTACAGGTCTTTCTGATTTGGAATTAAAGTAATAGAGAAAAATTATAAAATTAAAACTCATATATGTTTATTTTTTAAATTTAATATTGCTCTTAATATTGTTTAATATTGTTTTATTGGTTATATTGTTTAATTTAGTATTGTTCAAAAATTAAAAAATAATATATTATTATTATTAAATATAATTTAAAAAAATACAAGAAATTTATTTATTTATCTCAAAACTTGAGTTAAAAGTAATAACCTTTAATAAATTTATACGTAAACAAAATAAATCAACCTCTATGCACCCTATGGAGTGATAATGTAGGATTAAATGGAAGATAAATCTTGGAACTAAATTATTTCCCCAACCTTTCGATTATCGGAATACGATAAGCTGTAGCTACTTAAGGAACCCTACTTAAAGTTAAGAACGTGGCACGCTCAAACTGCAGCATCACGCGTATTCAACCTTGATAAAATGGAATGTACCAAAAAAACAGGAGGTAAAAAAATGACCGACTTTTGTACGATGTAGAGTTGATTATTAAACAATGTTATTGTTTATTTTTGGAAAGTCATTACTTTTTTTTGTTTCATAACATATTTTACAATGAATTCCATATAGTCCTGGATGTTAACGAAAAACCCTGCACATTATGACAAAAGCAAAAGATTTTCAACATCGATACTACTCACCAGGATGGTCAAATCTGGGGTAGGAGCCACGTGGAAATATTGACCTGGCGACCTGAGGTGACCTTCAAAGGTGGGGAAAAGGTGATTTTGTAAATAATTTTTTACGGGCAGAATTTTAAAGCAAATTAAAAACTTTTTTCACTTAAATTAACAACAATAGTACTAACTAACTGGTATAAAATTTCAGAAATGATGAACCCAAAATTGTGCCCGGAATTAAAAATCAAACTCAAAATTTCAAAAACTAGCGTTACTCTATGCGGATTGGTCATCAGGGAACTCAAAATTTGTGAAAATGTTTCGGATAGGAAATGAAGGGAATATAATGAGACGTGTTTTGGTGTATCATTTGTGAAATTTGGTTGAGAAGTTTTGAAAATATCCCGGATTTTCATTTTATTTAGAGGGCTTATACGCGCTAATACCGTGCAAGGCCAACCAACTTGCATCGTGCATAAATGATTCTTTGATGTATTTTCTGCTTATAACAAGTAAATGCTTCGTTTAATAAACATATAGTGCAGGATTTTGGGTTTTAAGTGTCCCGAAAATTAGGGTCAACCCTAATTTTTGGAAAATTTTTATTATTATTATTATTTTTTTTTTAATATTTCTTGGCCGAAAATTTCATTAATTTGTTAGATAATTTTTCAACTGTAAAATGTCCAAGATTTGAATTGCTAATTAATTAGTACAGGACAAAAATTACTATAATTTACTTTATTGGCTATTTAATACAGTATATAGCATTTTAGAATAATATACAAAATATTTAATACACTTTAATATATCACCGTGCAATGTAATATAATATATATACCAAAATAAAACACTGAACATGGCTTGACTCCCCTATACGCATGCATCAATCCTAAGAATACGTAAGAAATACAAGAACGAATCTTGCCACTACTGTGATAAAAGTCATTCCATGGGTTAATTAAAGTGATATATTATTTTATAGATTAGTCATTTTACTTTGAATATGCTAAAAACTATGCTGGGCATCACATGGTTTCAATAAGACAGTGCGGTACTGCAGTTATCATAATCATTAATAGAGAGCGCAAGAAAGTCTTAGCCAAAGGATGATGTTTCACTCCTTTATTGAAACAATTAAAATAATCTGCAGTATATTATTATAGATTATAGTGATCTTATAGATCTCTCATCTTGACTTTCAAAAAAGCTGAAAATGATAACCAAGATATTGATTTGATATATTATTTTTATTTTAAATTATACATAATATATGCATAATAACTATGCATATTATAATCGAAATAATAACACTTTACAACAGTTTTGATCATGGAGTTAGAGTTCCACATACTAAGTAAGTTAGTATGTAGAACTCTAATCAAGTATCTAATATATTAATATATATAATATATACATATATTATATATATAATATATATATCATGTAATATATATATTAATAATATATTACATGACTCATGTGTTGGTCATTTTAAGAGACTTAAAATACTAACACTGCCAAGCATGTATATTTTGAATTGTGCAATGTTCAAGAAGAAATATCCAGAGTTATATATTCATAATGGTGGATTTCACTCTTATAATACTAAAAATAGAGATAAAATAGTTTTAGAAATGCATAATTCGAGTTTATTAGAAAAAAGTTCCGCTTACCAGACTGCCAAAATTTATGACTTTTTACCAGCATGTCTCAGAGAAGTTGAAAATGAAAAATTATTTAAAGAAAAATTATTTATTTATTTATTTATTTATTTTTATTTTGGAACTTCTTTTTGGTTGTACAAGACAAACATATGTTCAAGTCAAAATTGGACAAAATACAACATAAAAACATCAAACTTAAACACATTTACATAAGTTATTTAACACTATCAAACACAATCACTGACAATAATAATAAAAACAAAATACAAGCCAAAGTCACCATTAATACTGATAAATTTTAGTTTATGTGGAACATATATATATATACATATATATATATATATATACATACATATATATATATACATACATACATACACATACACACACACATATATATATATATATATATACATATACATACACATACACATATACACACACATACATATATGTATATATACATATACATACATATATATATATCAGTCAATACAATGTATATGTAAATTTATAATTTTGTTTATTTTATAATCCTGATAATACTTTTTCAGACATTTTATTACTCTCAAAAGCTTTAATAGAGTAAAACTCTTTATTGATCAATACATTCTTTAATTTTGTGCGAAAAAGTTTACTGGTTTTTATTTCTTTCAAACATGCTGGTAAAAATTCATAAAATTTTGCTGTTTGATACATTGCACAGTTTTTGAAAAATTGTGTGTTATGTCTTTCAGTAACTACATTCGATTTATTCCTAGTATTATAGTCATGATAGCCATCATTCTGAACATAAAAATTTGGATGATTTTTTTTGAATGAGGCACAATTTAAAATATAAATGCAAGGGACAGTTAACATTTTATTAGCCTTAAAATGTGAAACACACGACTGTCCTTTTGGTATTCTTAAAATCGTTCTAAGTGCTCTCTTTTGCAAAACAAAACATCGATTCAATAGTTCCGATTTACATCCCCAATTTATTATGCCATATGCCAAATGTGGATAAACATACGCATAATATATGGTTAGCAAGGTTTCATGAGATACATGATTCCTGATTGTATATAACATAAAATTGGCCGAATTTATCTTCTTACAAATCGCATTTACATGTAAAGACCAATCCAAACTTTCATTAATGTGTAGACCAAGAAACTTAACAGACTCTGCTCTTTTAATTGTTTTCCCGGCTAATTGCAACAAATAACTATTCAAAGGGATTTGTCTAGGGGAATGAAATTGGATGTATTCGGTTTTAGTTGAATTTAATATTAGCTTATTATTTGTACACCATGTATGTACCTCTTCAATAGTAAGTTTAATCTTACGAATTAATTCATCTTCGGCTTCTGCTGTGATTATAGCTGTAATATCATCAGCATACTTTACTAATACCGCATTCTTGACATGATCTGATAAGTCATTTGTTCCTGTATTAAACAATGTGGCTGACATTTTTCCTCCTTGAGGAATTCCAAGTGTAATCGGTAATTTGTCTGATTTATATGTAATATTTTGGCCGTTAGAATTTGAATTTAATTCAACATATTGTTGTCTGTTAGTTAGATATGAATCTAATAGATTACGACTCGAAACTCCTATTCCCATGTTATCAAATTTATTCAATAATACATCTTTATTTAGACTATCAAACGCTTTAGATAAATCAAAAAATATTGCAACGCAAAATAGTTTATTATCTATTGCCATATAAACGTGGCTTAAAAGATCAAATAGTGCTGTATCAGTAGAACGGTCTTTCAAGAATCCATGTTGACAGGGAGCAATTAAATGATTTTCTGTTTGATAATCCGTAATTTGATCGTCTAATGTATTCTCAAATAATTTGCCAAAAACAGATGTATTTGATATTGGTCTGTAATTATCAATAATGAAAGTTGGGCCTTTTTTATGAGTTGCATAAATCTTAGAATCCTTTAAACAATCAGGAAATATACCATCTGATATTGAATGGTTAATTAAATTAGATAAAGGGACAGACAAAACAGAAGCACAATATTTTACAACAGTATATGGTATTTCGTCTGGGCCAGCTGCATACTTATTAGGAAGGGATTTCATTCGATTTAAAATATAAATCGGGTCTATCGAACTAAAATTTAATTTCGTTTTACTTTTATCAGAATCGACAATAATTAAAGTATTAGAATAATTAAAAGGAAATTTTTCTGTTATTATATTTTCAATTGTCTTGACAAAAAAATTATTAAATAAATTGCAAATTAGTTTGGGGTCTGTAATCGTTACACTATTTATACATAAATCATAATTATTCTTATTATTAACATTTGTTTTCTTTGTTTTGCATTCTTTATTAATTATATTCCACGTAGCTTTAATTTTATTATTAGCTCCTTTTATTTCATGGTCATTCTCTTTAAATTTAGCGGTGGCCATATTTTGTTTATAAGATTTCATTTCTTTTTTATAAGTAGACTCTAAATTTGGGTCAGTAAATTTTACATCATAGTGTAAGCGTTTTAAAGAAATCCCTTGTTCGTAAAGATGGGGGTTATTGAGTATCCAGGAAGGTTTATTTTTGTTACTTGAAATTTTTCTTTTAACAACAGGAAAAGCCTCGTTGAAATGATAAATAAAAATTTCAAGAAATTTTGACCATCTCTCATTTGAATTGAGATCAGGATTTAATAAATCATTCCATTCTTCACGAATTAATAGGAGCAGAAAATTATCTAAATTGCATTTGTCAAATATTCGTTTATAATAAAATTGTTTTTCTTGTATTTTATCAATGTTCTTCGAGTTATTTAATGTTATTGTGACTATAGTATAGTTATGGTCCGACAGAGTTGTTTTTTCAGTTTTATAATTAGTATTAATAGCAGATGTACTTTTAATAATATGATCAATTAAAGTAGCCGTTTTCATTGTTTCTCTAGTAGCGGAACTATTAACAATTTCCAACTTGTATGAGTCCAGTATATCTTTATATAAAATTACATTTGCATCATCAATAAATAAATTAAGATTTACGTCACCCGCAATAATAAAAAAATCATCATTATTTTTACAGTATTTAATTAATTTTTTGCATAACATTTCAAATTCTTTTAAGAATGGTTTTATATTATTTTCTGTGTTGTCAAAATTCTGAATTTTTTTCATCACTCTAGATATATTAGGTGGGCGATATATAGAAGCAAAATAAATGTTTGTTGTATTGTTAATTACTAATTTCGCTATGCAGCATTCAAAAACTGATTCAATGGATTTTATTTTAATATCATTTATATTTGAACCTTTACGAGATAGAATTACTACTCCCCCACATTTTTGAATATCTCTACAGTAATATGAAACTATCATAAAATTTTTAAAATTTATTGTTATAATTTCAGATTCATTCAGCCCATGTTCACATAATATAATTATATCACAATCAACCATTTCAAGAAAATACTCAAATTTTGGTAATTTATTTTTTAGGCCTGGTAAGTTAAGCTGAAGAATTTTAATATTACATGGGGCTGAGTGAACCTGAACATTAAGTTTTTTTTTTGTTGGGCAATTTGGTGGAGATACTGTTTAGTGTACTGGCACGGAGCCGTGATCTCACAGGGGAAGATTGTGTATCTTCCTGAGAATTTTTAATGGGGGATTTCAATTGAGATGCCAGATTAAAATTATCAACATTTGAACTCAAAACATTATCATTAATAGTATCATTTTTACTAATAATGGATGGTGAGACAACAGATGAAATTTCATTAATTGATTTTTCTGAATTAATTGCACTTTTCTTAGCAGCGGTTTCATCATTTTTTAATAGATCATTTGTAAATTGGAATTTATTATCTAAAATCGTTAGTAAAAAAGCTTTGAGTCTTGGATGTAATGAGTTCAGATCTATAATATCTTGATTCAATTCAAGAGAACATACAGGATCTGGTAAGGGTGGTCCTGATTCAGGCAAACTATTGTTTACCAAAACAAGACTTGACTCCTCACTCGGGGCAATACCGTCGTTCGCCGGAGCGAGGCCTGACTCCTCGCCCGGGGTGGTACCGTCGTTCACCGAAACGAGGCCTGACTCCTCGCCCGGGGTGGTACCGTCGTTCACCGAAGCGAGGCCTGACTCCTCGCCCGGGGTGGTACCGTCGTTCACCGGAGCAAGGCCTGACTCCTCGCCCGGGGTGGTACCGTCGTTCACCGAAGCGAGGCCTGACTCCTCGCCCGGGGTGGTACCGTCGTTCACCGAAACGAGGCCTGACTCCTCGCCCGGGGTGGTACCGTCGTTCACCGAAGCGAGGCCTGACTCCTCGCCCGGGGTGGTACCGTCGTTCACCGAAGCGAGGCCTGACTCCTCGCCCGGGGTGGTACCGTCGTTCACCTGAGCGAGGCCTGACTTCTCGCCCCGGGTATTAGACATCTGCTCCTTCGTGGCTGGCACTGGCAGTCCCTCCACCCTCACTATGTCAGGCGTGACAATTGAGGGGCGGGTACTCTCTCGCAAGGTAGAGGTCTGGCATTGCCCGGAACTTACAAGGACCGCCAGGTTATTAGAAGGAGGGGCCCTAGCGGTAATGACGTTTGCTAGAGTAGATTGGGCTGATTCCTCAAAGAGTTCTTTAACAGCTGTTTCATCATCATTACTTGCAACTTTCTTTGCTAATGTCTTCCATCCATAATAAGCAACAATTTCAATGTCAAGATCTTTGAACACTGAAATAATGTCTTGTTTTATAGTAGACCAGTTGAAACCGTCTCTGCCACATGCTAAACGAGGAATTGCGAGTTTTTTTATACTTAAAATCTCACAGATATTTCTTAAATTTTTTAATGCAAGTAGTATATTTGAGTGGTCAGGATAGCTGTTATGGACAGATTTAGTAACTAAGTAGAAAATAAAACTGTCATCTGAAGATAAAACAGCTACTTCACCAGTATTTTTGAGTTGACTCTTTAAAAAAGGGGTTTGTCCATGTTTTTTTTTAAATTGAGTTGCAACTCCACGTCCTTGTTTAAATGTTTTATCAACGCAGTGGGCGTAGGATGTGCCTGGTGGTGCGTCAAACAAATTTCCTTTCTTTTCAATGAAACGGAAATTTTGATGTTTTCTTTTTATATTATGGTTATTGGTATTTTTCTGATGTAAAGTCGGAAAAGACTCATTATTAATATGTTGTAGTACTGAAAATGAGTTTGATGTTGGTACTGTCGCACCCCACGGATTATAAGGAGGTCTTGGGGGGCGCAATTGGGCACCCTGGCTTTGGCGCGGCAGCTGGGTAGGGTGCGGTCGCTGAGCGCTCAGTTGGTGTTGGAGCGGGCGACGAGGTTGATACTGACTTACAACGTGCTGCCGGCGTGTCTGCTGCTGGCGTGATTGCTCAGATTGTTGCTGCTGCTGCTGGCGTGATTGCTGCTGCTGCTGTGGCACTCTAGTGAACGACGTCGGCTGAGGTGGGCGTTGTTTTGTGTAACCAGCCGTCCTCCAAGGTCGCGAGAATTGAACTGGTGACCTGTCATAATCAGCTGTTTGTATATGACATTGATGATTTGAATTTCCCTCATTATTAAAGTTATTTGCAGAAGAAATTCCATTTCTTTCATTTAACATTAATTTAATAGTGCATTTAATTTCTTCTCTAAAGTCAGTAAATAAGTCCTTAATATTATGTTGAATTAATTTGTACATTGGATGTACAGTCAGATCATTTGATAGGCTTTCATTGGACATATGTATATCAGAATTATTTTTATCATAATTAATAAATTGTGAGTTAAAAACCTCCGGTGTAGTTCTAGCAGGTGGCGGCCAGTGTGGTACGAGCGGAGAGCAGAACTGAGGTGTAGCACGCATGGAGCGTAGGTCCGTCATGATGTTGTTCTCAAGAGAATATTTATCACACCTTTATATTTAAAGTTCAATGCACAGGACACTTAGTAGTAATGTATCACTTAATAGAAAAAAACTTCAACTTTCCGATGAACAGACTTTCTTTTTAATTAAATGATAGATAAAAAGGTTAATCTTTAAAAATTACGGAGCAGTGAAAATATTGTAGTTAAGCTCTCAGGTGCTGCCACCTACCTTAAATTTAAATTATAAAAAGATATACTGTCTAATGTTGTATTTTAATTGATTGTAGATTGTATCTATTGTATTTCATATCTTGATAGTTTTATGAATTATTGTTACTTTGATGTGTTTTTATGTTATGTAATTTTTATGTTATTATTAGGAATAACGTAATCCATGTTGTACTTGTACAGCCAGTTGATTGAATAAATGAATTGAATTAAATAATATATGCTTATTTTTTAATTACTGCATAATATAAGTACAATAATAACTCAAATGATTCTGTTAATATGCGATAATGTTGGCCAATACACTGTGTAGAATAATAATAAATTATATATTTATTATAACCACGAAAGTCAAGTAATCGCCATCAGAACGTCTTGTGTAGAGTGACTGCGTAATTATGAAAAGTAATCTGCCAAAATGTTTATAAAAAATAATTAACAAAATATACTGCAGATTATTTTAATTGTTTCAATGAAGGAGTGAAACATCATCCTTTGGCTAAGACATTCTTGCGCTCTCTATTAATGATTATGATAACTGCAGTACCGCACTGTCTTATTGAAACCATGTGATGCCCAGCATAGTTTTTAGCATATTCAAAGTAAAATGACTAATCTATAAAATAATATATCACTTTAATTAACCCATGGAATGATTTTTATCACAGTGGTGGCAAGATTCGTTCTTGTATTTCTTACGTATTCTTAGGATTGATGCATGCGTATAGGGGAGTCAAGCCATGTTCAGTGTTTTATTTTGGTATATATATTATATTACATTGCACGGTGATATATTAAATTGTATTAAATATTTTGTATATAATTCTAAAATGCTATATACTGTATTAAATAGCCAATAAAGAAAATTATAGTAATTTTTGTCCTGTACTAATTAATTAGCAATTCAAATCTTGGACATTTTACACTTGAAAAATTATCTAACAAATTAATGAAATTTTCGGCCAAGAAATATTAAAAAAAAAATAATAATAATAATAAAAATTTTCCAAAAATTAGGGTTGACCCTAATTTTCGGGACACTTAAAACCCAAAATCCTGCACTATATGTTTATTAAACGAAGCATTTACTTGTTATAAGCAGAAAATACATCAAAGAATCATTTATGCACGATGCAAGTTGGTTGGCCTTGCACGGTATTAGCGCGTATAAGCCCTCTAAATAAAATGAAAATCCGGGATATTTTCAAAACTTCTCAACCAAATTTCACAAATGATACACCAAAACACGTCTCATTATATTCCCTTCATTTCCTATCCGAAACATTTTCACAAATTTTGAGTTCCCTGATGACCAATCCGCATAGAGTAACGCTAGTTTTTGAAATTTTGAGTTTGATTTTTAATTCCGGGCACAATTTTGGGTTCATCATTTCTGAAATTTTATACCAGTTAGTTAGTACTATTGTTGTTAATTTGAGTGAAAAAAGTTTATAATTTGCTTTAAAATTCTGCCCGTAAAAAATTATTTACAAAATCACCTTTTCCCCACCTTTGAAGGTCACCTCAGGTCGCCAGGTCAATATTTCCACGTGGCTCCTACCCCAGATTTGACCATCCTGGTGAGTAGTATCGATGTTGAAAATCTTTTGCTTTTGTCATAATGTGCAGGGTTTTGATGATTTTTGCTTCTAAGCGACTAGACTAATACTTTCAAATATTTATTATCATTGATTGGAATTGTTGATAGCAAACAATAAACATCAAGTTATGTTATTGCTCGAGGGTATTTCCATGCATGCGATAAATTTTGATTTTTTTTTTTTTTATATTAGAGGCTTTATAGTGCATTCTTGCAAAAACATGCATGACGCAAATTTGATTTTTCCTTATTAGATATTCGTTATTGCAATATCATTAAACAAAAAAATTTACAAGATTGAAATACACGTGCTAAGTAAAACGTCATTACATCGATCGTAAATTTTGCAAAGGAGCTCATAGAAACAAATAATTATAATTGAACAATCATATAAGATTGCTACCAAAAGTATCCGGAATTGAAAATAACTGAACTATGAAAATTGCTGTATAAGATTTTGCAGATAAGTTACAAATCTCATTGCTAAGATTTAATATAAAAACTGAACTACAGTCAAATTTACATGATATTCACTCCGGAAGTAGCCGGAAGTGTTAAGTTTACTGGCGTTCCTATTCATATTTCAGCATTGCAATAGGTTAGTAATTGTACTGCAAAAAAACTCTGCAATTTTCAAAGCTTAATTAAAAATAAAATAGTCACAAAATTCACACTTCCGGCTACTTCCGGAGGGAATTTCAAATTAATTTCACTGTAAAAAGTCCAGAAACTTCGCACTTCCGGTAGTAATTTTAAAGTTGTTAAACTGTACTGTACGTTTATAACCCGCATTTATATATTTGTGAGATACTGAATATTAAATTTCTTTTCCACAGTTTTCTTTATCAGATATATGTTTGACTTATCAAAATTTACAAAATACATTATTAATTTTCATTTACTACACAAAACAAAATCAAGAATTATCTTGTATTTAATGTGCAATCTATATAATAAGATTTTCATTAGAGTTATAAAATGTTATAACAAACGTAACATTTCGTATTTCGTAATGAAATACAGTGTAATTTATGTTTTATCCATAGCCGTCTCCATTAGTGCTATAATGTTTTATCGTATTAAAATCACTTGAAATTCTTATAAACTTAATATTATAAAAAAGTTATTTTCATTTTAAAAACATGCAATAGCGTGAGGGTACTAAAAAAATCATTAGAAATAAAATCGCCTTTCTTGAAATCTTGATAAAATTTAACCCCTCAGAACGTTTTTGTTATTCTACTTGACCTGTTCATGGGGAAAACTGTTGGACGGAAGTAAAATTTATGAAAATATCAACCAAACAGCATGTTGAAAATATTGTCAAAATAATCTTCAGAATATAATGTCTGAATAAATTATCTCTGCAATGAATATAATATTAATATTAAGTGTTAGATTTATATTAAATAAGTGGAAATTTTATATAATAAACGTTTTTTTATGCTCTGTTATAAAATTTGAGCAGTGAAAATTTAAAATATAACATTTTATGATTTTTTATTTTTTTAACAAAATTGTCATGGTTCCAAATTAAGCAGGAAGTAATAATTTGCACTTCCGGCTATTTTTTCATGTTGGTGTCGTTAAAATAAAAAGGAAGTCTGATTTTTAATTTTTGTGTTACAATACTATGCTATCATAAAAAGCTTACTCCTAATTATGAGGGTAAATTCAATTATGTAAAAAGTTAGACGTATGCAGTAAAAATATAAACAGGAGAGGAACTTTTGCTTCACAAGTATGTATATGATATTTTGCTTAAATTTATGATTTTTTTTTTAATATTATTAAGCCAAGTACATAGTTGGGAGTTTACATATATGTGACATAAAATTAAGATGAAAAATATTTAATACAAGGCACAATTAGCATCATAACTCAAAAGTATGAGTATAGCAAGGAAAAAAACAACAACAATACATTTAATTAAAATTTATCAAAATAAAGTATTTAAGTATGTTTTTATTTAACTAAAGATAATGAAAAAATGTGAAAATTTTAGTGGCTTAATCGTAAGTCTCGAAAGAAGGGGTAAAAATTTGGTATTGGGAATTTTTTCAGATTTTTCTGAGACCGCGGGGATCTATTTTTAAAAAATTATTGAAAGTCTATTTTGATGACGTCGCGGGCGGCACTCCTTAAGAAAAAGGATGGGGCATTGCCGCCTGTGACGTCATAAAATAGACTTTCAATAATTTTTTAAAAATAGTTCCCGGTCTCAGAAAAATCTGAAAAAAATCAGGGTAGCATGGTAGCATATTTTTACCCCTTCTTTCGATTAAGCCACTAAAATTTTCACATTCTAATATCTCATTAAAAATCACACATCTTGAATCAAAGAATTAAGCTGTTCTGCGAAACACAAGTCGACTAATAATTGTAAGTGTAACTTATATAACAAATATTTAATTAAATCTTAAATTAGGGCAATTTGAGATAAAATCAAAATAGTGTTTAAAGAATGTAATGTCATAACTAACAGATTTTTAAACGAGGTTGAACGTACTTATAGAATATTACATGTTGAAAAGGTCAGGAGGGTTGTGCTGTCATGCAAGCAGAAAATCTAGATAAGAACGTTGCTTGCATGGGAGCTTTCGTGAGCGCAAGCCATCAGTTGCTGATGCTACCGAACGTAATTATAATAGAGTATATGAATATGTGGGTACCATTCCATCAGTTAACTGACCAACATAGGCTAGTAAATAGAAGTAGTGCACTTTTAATTTAAAGTTTATTACTTTTTATTTTATTATAACACAATTAGTATATATTTATATTTTTTATTTAATAATTTTATTTAAATATAATAATTATTATATTAAATACTTATTTTAGATAATAAAAAACAAATTATAAATAAAAAAATGAAAATTATTCATTATTTTAAATAAAAATTTATGTACATAAATAAAACAGGGGAGTAAACAGATCAGTGCATGGCATCGTCTGTTGATCGATTACTGAAATTTGGTGCTGGTAATGCTGGTATTATATCTGCCATGAAAATATGATTATAATTACGAAATATATACAATAATGATTTGAAATTTCTCAAGATGCATACATGTCATAGTACAAGACAATTATTCAATACATATATTAATTATTTTAAATGCAAATCAAACTATATTACTTTAAATTTTAACTTTAAATAAAATATAGACAAATTTTGCAAAACTAATTTCAACTACACCTATAGTGTACAATACGTCGTGACCTAAACTACTCCCTTAATCAATATATCAATTGCGCAAGTTTAATTAAGAATTACCCTGTAAGAGTTTATATCATGATGCAATCAATTTTAATTAAAAAAGAAACTAGCTTTATGAAAAGAATTACCTTCAATTTACAAAATTAACTCATGATTTTAATTAAATAAGTAATATATTTTTTATCGTTGTACTGTATAATGAATTTTACTATTCTTGCTTACAAAAAAAAAAAAAAAAAACAATGCAAGCCTTTTTTGTTCATTAACTAAAGTTTTCTTAGTTTAATTTTTTTACTGTCAGGTATTCAAAAATAGCTAACGAGTTGCAAAAAAAAAAATGGGTGCGATTCACGAAGAAGTTAGCCAAGTTTCCAACCACGTTTAGCTTAACCACGTTTAACTCTACGTGTTAAACCACCCTAGTTAAACGTGGTTAAGCTAAGCATGGTTAGAAACCTGGCTAACTGCTTTGTGAATCGCACCCAATTAAAAATAAATAAATAAGATTTTGCAGCACAACGTCTATGATTTTCTTATTACATATTTGAATAGAGAGAATTAGAGGTTCTCGATATTGTCAATTTTTCAGACATTTTGGACACTAAAATCTTAAAATCAAAGGGAAAGACCCTTGTGACGTCATAGTCATGTATAGCATAGCCCCCTATGCTTGTGTGTTACATAATTGGTTGACTATGAGTACAATGACGTCATAGAATTTAGTATATAGCATGAATTTATGAGTATTAGGGTGTTGAAAAGTATTGATAATTACTCGAGATTTAGGTGCAATAAGAAAGTCAAGCAGGTATTATTTTACTATGAATAATTGGTGAATTTTTACAACTACAAGAATGCTACCCAGTTTTGTTTGGAATATTGAAATGCAGTCTATTATTTGTTTGAGAGATCTTAGTTTACTAATATACTCAAGAGATATAATATTTTTATTCATTGGATCTTTCCTATCAACTAGATATTTCGGAAAGTCTCAAAGTGTAAAAATAAAAGCCTACAAAATGTTATTTTAGTACACAGACCTAAATAGTACAAATATTTATAACACCCCAGTATCATAATTCATTTGTTATTTTTTTACGCAGCTTTTAAAAGTATGGCTAAAATATATTTTTTTTTGTACTAAAACTTAATAAAAACATATTTTAGGCAGCCTTAATTACAACTTTTTAAAGTTTATAATAAATTACAAAAAACTCTTGCATAAAAAATTAACAAATATTTGTACATAAACAATTCAAATGTGTTATATTCATCTTGTTAAAATGTCAATTAATCAAGAATATTACACAAGTGTGTAAATATAATATTTATAGGCTTTTATAGCTTATCATACTCTATACGTGATATAATATATTTATATAATAAATAAATCTATTTATTATATATAAGAAATATATGTTCAATAGGTGTTAAACCTCCCTATTCAAATAAGATTTATTCAATTTATCCACACACAGAAGTTTACCCTTGTGGAAATAAATAAAATATATTCTACCTTGTTAATCTGCAAATAGAAATTTG
The DNA here is from genome assembly GCA_949825025.1 of Siphlonurus alternatus. Taxonomy (NCBI): domain Eukaryota; kingdom Metazoa; phylum Arthropoda; class Insecta; order Ephemeroptera; family Siphlonuridae; genus Siphlonurus; species Siphlonurus alternatus. The sequence continues at coordinate 6,500,390 of OX463784.1, read as the reverse complement.
AAGAAATCGATTTCAACCAGTTATGTGTTGGCCAGGGAAATAGTAAATAAATAAATAAAAGTAATAGCGGTTCACTAAGCAGTTAGCCTGGTTTCTAACCGCGTTTAACTATACCTGTTTAACGTGTTAAACCTATAGTTAAACGTGATTAAGCTATACGTGGCTAGAAACATGGCTAACTGCTTCGTGAATCGCGTCTAAAGATATAGTGAAACCCAAGCTGAATAACTGTAATATCATATTTCATTCAAGGTATGTGGGTTCGTATGGTCATAAAATTATTCACATTAATATTATTATTTTATGTCGTAATAACTTATTATTGATATAAAATTAATTAACAATAATTGATAATCAAGAAATCTATATAATATATGAAATATATTTATTTGATTATTTGATGCACATTTAACGCAGTAATTTTATTAATTATAATTACTTTATTGAATATTAAAACAATAATAATTAATAAAACATAAAGCAAAACTTAAATTAAATTTTATAATTAAATTTATTTTATGTTTAATTTTTTTAATAACTTTATAAAAAATATTCTTATTTTGTATTAATTATATTTGTTACAACTTAAATAAACTAATAAGTCTAATTACATAATTGTTAATTAAATTATGGAAAAGAGAAAATCAGCACAATAATGAGAATCCCTGTTGGTAATTGCCTTACCTGACTAATTGAATTGACTTGCATCTTGCAAAGTCCCCGTCAATGTCATGGCTTGCGTGCAGCACGCTCTTTAATGCACTCTGTGGCAAGCCGTCATGACACCAGAGTTATTATTATTTACACTAGCTAAAATATCATTTTAATATCACGTTAGATCAACAATTAAAAAAATGTCTTAATTGTTGTCATGCCACAAGTGTCTTTCAACTGTGAGTTGCTAGGATTTGGTGGGTCCCTCTATTACAAGCATTTGCCTACTTGTCACTGAGGAAACTATGGAAACTTAAATCAAGATGGTCAGTACTATTATTAACCTTCAGGAATATTATATTTATTTGAGGTGGATTAAATTTTAATGAATATTTAACATCAAATTTAAAAAATAATATTATAGTATTGTATTAATGTATAGTTCATAGAATAAGTAACAAATTAAATTTCACTGTGTAACTACTTAAAAATACTTATGTATAGTAATTGCACGTAAAATTCAATTACAATGAAATGTTTATAAAAGTAAAATATAAATAATAATATTATATTCTTAAAAATATAATCGAAAAAGTAAAAATTTAAGTTTTATTTGTACTTACTACTAGTTGATATAAATTTAGCTATCTGCATAAAAAAGCATTGAAAATATTTTTTAAATACGTATAACTGGAGTCTCTACCAGAAAAATCAGAAAAGAAGTGCATTAGTGCAATTTACATAAAACTGCATAAAACTTTATGCGACCCAAGTTTTTTTCTGAAACGCAAGGTTTGAAAAATATACTTCAACTTAGTATTCAACTGTGACAATGATTTAACTTTTTAAAAAAACGAATAAAGTCAAAAGAGGCAGTATTTTTAAATTAAAAAATAAATTAAAAGTAAAGGGTTTATTAAAAATGCAATTTAATCTTTTGTGGCATACTTCCTTTCTTTTTGTTTCATATATTTTAAAATTAATGTTTAAATTAATTTTACTTCCAAATCTCCTTTTTTTCTTTATGTCTGTTTTAAACCAAATTCCATAAGGTTAATTACATTCATGTAAAATTCATAGATCGTAAGTGCTTTTTTGTAATACGTTTTAAAGCTTCAACATGCAATTTATCTTAAAGATACATTTCCAAATTACATTATATAGGACGGTGCTATGATGTATACCGTCTTGTATCCGTACACACAGCCGGAGCGGTAATGTATGTTTACACATTGGCACAGCATAAATTTTACCTCTTTACTATTATTAACGTTGTAATACAGTCTAAGATAGACTTTATTATAAGGATGGACAACCTAAATTAAAAATGTATATTGCATTGGATGGTCCTCGAGCAATGTATTGTTTCTTTTAAGACGTTTTGAATATCATTACACTCTTAAAAATCGTATTGCAAAACATTGTGACATAGACATATACTTGCGTGTTAAGGGCATTGGGTGTAGCACCGGTAGTTGGCAACACTGACGTATCTTCACCATGTTAATTTTTTATCCTTGCTCCTCGGAGTAATTTTTATACTAGAGCTAAGCTGATTGCTGTAGTATCAAGATAATTAGTAGCCCAAGTGCACAATTTGGCTAAATAAAGCCTGATTTAAAGAAAAGTATTTTTTTTTATATTTTAGAAAAATGCATGTAAATTTAAAAAATACTTTTCTTTAAATCAGGCTTTAATTAGCCAAATTGTGCACTTGGGCTATACTAATTATCTTGATACTACAGCAATCAGCTTAGCTCTAGCATAAAAATTACTCCGAGGAGCAAGGATAAAAAATTAACATGGTGAAGATACGTCAGTGTTGCCAACTACCGGTGCTACACCCAATGCCCTTAAATATTTGCATGACTATGACGTCATAGTGTTTTAAAATATGATTTTATGGATGTTACAATGAAAAAAGGAAAATACTTAACTCGATGTTTTCTTTCCCAAAGTAAGGAGTTACATTCAATTTCTTTTTGCGGTCTTTTCTTTTATAATAACTTTGCATATATAATCATTTTTCAGTATCAATAATTAACACATATTTAACTGGAGTGGAGAAATTTATTTCATAAACATTATTAACCCCGCGTTCTGCATGGTTATACTACCGGGATGGTTCGAACGAATTAACATCGCATGATTATTAAACACAGGGGATGCAATTGTATTTAAATGTAAATAAAAATATAATATATATTTTAAATTACCTTTAAAAAAAAATAAAATTAAAATCATTTTCGTTTGGTTACATTTTAAAAAAAAATGTGATCATTAATATAAAATAATTTTTATTTAAACTTATAACATAACATTTTTATATAACTATGTTAATATACCATTATTAAATTATTATAAATTATTTTGATGTTAGTAAATGCCTATAAATTAATAAGCTGTTAAGAAATCGTTTACATCTTAATAAATTTATGAAAAGGGTAAATCAGGCCACCTTTTGACCTTTCCAGACCAAAAGGTATAATCTCACACACGAGTCCATGGTGATTTCAGTGATAGCTTTAGTTTTTGGAGCAGACGCCAGATTATAAAAACGAACCCAATAAGTTTATATCAAATTAAAGTAAAAGTCAACAGAAATAGCTATGAGTTCATTTTAAACAAAGTGAAATTAACTGTAATTATTTATAAATATGATAACAAAATATTTAAAATCCTATAGTAAATAATCATAAATTTTGATTTAATTAATGAAATCATTATTACCTTCTTACAAACAATGAGAGAAATTAAATTCGCAGAGGAAGCTTTTGAAACTTTGAATTTAAATATTAAAATTTGTATAAAAAATTAAATTGTAAAATATTAAATACAATTTATAGTAACTAATTTTAGTAAAAAAATATCATTATAAGATGACTTTTACTATAGTATAAATTTCTTATGGTAGCTTTACACGCAGAGGAGTTAAAGCTAGACTAGCTACTGTATATAATACTTTGTATATGCATGTGAGAGGTATAGTGAGCCCCACCCTAACTTGCAGGCAAGAAAGAAGGGCTTCTATTTTCAGATATGTCACTAACACACGTAACGTTAAAACTAATGAAAAAGAACCAGTGACCATGTGAGTCACCATGAAGAGAGAGAGAGAGAGAGAGAGAGAGAGAGAGAGAGAGACAGAGAGACAGAGAGAGAGAGAGGGAGACAGAGAGAGAGAGAGAGAGAGAGAGAGAGAGAGAGAGAGAGAGAGAGAGAGAGAGAGAGAGAGAGAGAGAGAGAGAGAGAAACATAAACAGATAGAGAGAGAAAGAAAAGAGTTGAGAAAAAATAGAAAAATAAGGATTACGTATTTTATTTCATTACTATGGTATACAAAGAACTTTTATTTATAAACAATAGTCTTCTATGTACGTACTTAACGTACTAAAGTTTTTATTATATAAACAAAAAGGATCAGTAATATTTAATTTTATGTACTTCGTTTAAAACCTTATAACATAAATATACTTTTGAATATTTTATGTACCTTTAATTCAGGATATAAAATATAATAAATGGTACAACTTTGAATATTTATTTTAACATTCCATGACTTTTCAATTACTTATCGTATGAATAATTTAGAATGAACGTACACCACAATTGAATATAGAACAAAATATTGAGGTAAATTTTCAGATGGTTGACCGTTTCAAGTAAAAAATACGCTGCTCCCTCCCTGGGGTAAATTCATCTCACTTTCCACCCAGTGCAGTGATGCACTTGTGTGTGGTTCCCCAGGCTTTGGACATCGTTTTGGTATATTGAGAAAAGGTAGAGGTATCCGTCCTGACTGAGGTTTTCCACGGTTCCCTCAGTCTCACCTCAGCGAATGCTGGGAAGCGTAAGCATGCAGGCCGTGGCTACTATCCGTTCCCTATACCTTATCCCTACCCAGTACCCCGCCGCAAGCTGTAAGCTCTTAGGGGTGTATCCTTGTAAAAAAAAAAAAAAAAAAAAAAAATCATTTCATAGCAAAATAATTTATAGATTTGAATATTTTTATCTGCAGGATTTATCAATGAAATATCGTATTTTAATTTTGTATTCTAATAACAATAATTATAATTAATTGATAAAGAGAAATCTTAAATGATTTAATTTGATTATTTTTACAACATTGAACTAAATTATAATTGCATAAAAATTCATAGACAATACCTTCTTTAAAGATTATTCTGAGTGATTTAAAAATATTGTAAATTTTTTTTACGACTAAGTAAGCTCTTATTTTTTTAATGCAACCTAACAATATTTTGAAAATTATAGTTCCTGTACTAAAATAAAAAAAATAAGAACATACTATAAATCGTGCAACATAATATATACTTTTTTTAATTATTACAATTTTAATTTTATATTCAGTGTTATAAATTATGTATATTGCTCATAAAGTCTCAACAGAAAACCTTGAATGGTTAAAAATACGACATTTTGTATTCACAAAAAGAAATTGTAAAAATAAAAGTATAAGTTTTATTTTTATTTATGTGTCTAATATGGTATTATTTTCTGCTTAGTTAAGTATAAAATATAATTTCAAATATTCCACATCTTTTATAAAGTTTAACAACTTTTTTTTTTCTATGTGTGATGCTCAAATTTTTTCAACCGTAATGTTCAGTGTCATGAAATTGTCTGTGTACTTTTTTTTATTCTTTCTAAACTTTTATGAAAATAAAAAATCTTATCATGAAAAATAATCTCTACATAAGTATCGTAGATCTTATATTATACGAAAATTTGGACTTCAGTAATATTATTTTTGGTAAAAGTTAGTCTTATAAACAAAAAAATAAACTTGCTAACTTCTTTTTTCATAACTTGAAATAATAAATTTTCTTCAAAACTTTATACTGTGTATCTACACAAACTTTAATATAAGATGTCACATACTTTTTTAAAGAAAGGGAGTTTGAAAATTTATGCTGATGTTAGTAATGCTATAAAGATATTAACACTATTATAGAACGGTGTAATATGGACACAACATAGTAAATATTGTTTTATTACATATGGGGGGACTTTATTTAATTTGTGCTGCGGTTCTGCCTTTTTCATGTCACTTTGAGCTAAATATTAATATTTGTCAATGCTTTGTATACAACTCTGGACAGCACGAACGTTACTCCTGCCTCACTGCAGCTACAATAGACAAAAAGATTAATATTTATTTTGTAAATTTGGGAGAGGTAAGCACCCATATATCAAAATAGTTTTGGTTTACAACGCCTCCATAGAGTGGGTGGTAACGTCTACAAACAAAGCAGTGAGTGAAGTTCGTGGTGTCTAGAGGAGTAAATAATTAATGTATTATTTTCTTGCTCAATTAGAAGTTTTTATTATTACATATAGAAAATTTATTTTGAATTCCAATACATTGTGCAAACCATGGAAATATGCTGTTTTCTCGGATTATCATCCAATTATGCTGCACATTATCAAAGGATAATATCCATTTTTCTCACTAACCACGGCTAGCCCCACCTATTTCTATGATATAAACCACGGTTAATAGTCCCACCTATTTCTATGATATATAAACCACTGTTAAGGAGAAACCTGAATATTTTCATTTACTTTATAAATCTTTCATTAATTGTGCATACCTGTACGGTCCAAAGAAGAAAGAAGGTAAGTTTACTTTAATTACCAATGCGAAAGATTAAAATTAAATTAATTAATAACAATTTACCCAATTAACAAAATTAATAGACGCGATTCATGAAACAGTTGGCCATTGCAGGTTTCTAACCACGTTTAGCTTAACTACGTTTAACTAATAGGTGGTTTAACTTGTAAAACCGGTATAGTTAATCGTGGTTAAGCTAAACGTGGTTAGAAACCTGGCTAACTGATTCGTGAATCGCACCATATAATATTCACTTTTAGTTTCTATTGTATATGACCTATTTTCATTAAATTTATTCATATCTTTCTATGCACTCAGGAAAGTAATATATTATTGTAATTTTATATACAATTAAACTTAATTAAAATGTAAATTAGTGAACAATTAATTAATTACTAATTAGTGGTTACCTATATGTTCTAACACTTATGAAATGGATGACTATATACATAAGAACATAAGTATAGTTGATGATATTATATATTCAAATATTCATATACAATTCAACTTTATAAATGCAAATGAATGTAAAGTGTTAAGATTCCTAGAATGAATGGAATTAAGGATTAACTGAAACAACGAAGTATCATCATATTTTATTTTTAGCGACAATTTATAAATATAAGAGAAAAAGTTTTGAATGTTTTTAATAATCTTTTTATATACCCTTCTTTGTTATAACTACTCTTAATACTCTATGAGTGTTAATCTTGATAAAAATAAAAATAATAAAATAAAATAAAATTATACAGTAGAAAGGTTGACAATTTTAATTCAATGATAAGCTTCATGATTTTTTTTTTTATATTCCATATAGAGAAGCTCGTGTTATTTATTGTCAGTATTTTTATATTTTCTTCATACTCTTAAAATTCTGCTGTAAAAAGCTATGACGTCATAGTTATGCAAATATTAAACACTGAAGCCTAGCATGACTATGACGTCACAGCGTCATTTCCCTCGATTTTATAATTTAAAATGTTTAAATTTTAAAATTGGTTAAAACTAATCTGAAATAAATTGATAGTGCATACAACTAGAGGCTAGAGGGCCATTATTCAAATATGAAATAATTTTTTTTCTATTTTCACTGTTTTTGTTAGGAATATAAAACGATATTTTATTGAAATTTTTATAGCTTCAATAAATGTACATTATTTATTTTTGAAATTGAATTTTACATGGATTCTGTTACACCAATAAAAAAGCAACTACTAGATAGACCAAAAAGGAGGGTGAAGGAAGTGACCAATGTGACGATTCACGAAAAAAACATATCTTGAACTTTGGACAACAATATCCATCGATTGATATAAAAAATTCATACATTTTTTCCCTGTTTACATTGAAAATGTAGTATTGAAATATTCTAATTTGAAAATTCATTACATAATCAAATAATATTAATAATACAGATCAGCGTAATTACTTGCATGTTAAAATATATAATAAATTAATGTAATTATGATTTATTTTTATCACATTTATATTTACAATGTTTGAATATAAAGTAATCAGTGATAAATACTACATAAACGTTTAATGCATGTAAATTTTTTAACATAAAAATACCCTTTTAATTAATAATTATAATTAGTATACAATGATTTATAATATAATGATATAATAAATGTGTTGTACATTGCTTATTATAGTATTATTTATTAAAACATATATAAACACGTAAATAAAACAAAAAAAGATAAATTATGTCAATGATTTTCCTTTTCAACAATGAAATTAATTAAATCCAACACATTTTTTTATAATATTTTAATTTTATACACACAAAGCTAATGAAAATGCATGTTTAATTTATAAGAGAACTGTAATACTACATTCTTAGTACTTGTAAACTACTAGAGTTTAATTTTCTTTATAAAAATCATTACAAAATTCCTTAAAATGGTTCACATGATTTAGGACAAGGTATAATATTGCTGGCAGAGCTTTAAGTATGGTCTGTGCTAGACAGGCCAGCAGCAAGCTATCCGCAAAATTTGTGTGGTTGTTTGCTAAAAACTCCGCATACTAAAATTAATTCAGATCTCATCATTATAGTACAAAACAAGACAAAAGCATAACTGGAAATAATATATTTTGTGACTTCTATTGTTGAAAAATATCATCCTGAACTCATAAAGTCAAAATATCTCGAATTTTAAAAAACGGGCACTTTACGCTAAGGAATAATACACATTCGACTCGTAATCGGATGGTCGTGAGTTCGATCCCAGGCATCTCCAAATATTTTTTAATATGCAGGCGGTTGCACATTCACTCGAGCATTAATGACATCTTTCATGAATTGGTGACCATCTTGACTGAAGTTTCCATGGTTTCCACATTCACAACAAGGCAAATGTTAAAATGGATTGCTATATAGGCCATACCCGAGTTGAAATAAATTTCATCTATTCTTCGCTATTAAGCTCTCCTCTCATCTGTTCTCTTATTTTGCACCATTTTAGAGGAAACAAAGAGGGAAAAAAAATACGAAATTACATATTTTTTCTTGTTCTGGAACATAAAATTTTAGAAATATTATCTTCATTTCATCCTCACTTTGAGCGAAGAGGAAATAAGATGTGATTTAGAGCTAGGTAAAAAGATTAGGTTTAGACGTGTAAAGGATGAGTTGAAGACGTAATTTTTCAACTAGGGTATCCACACCGGTTCGGAATTAAGGGACTATATTATAGTCACGAATGTGCAGGTATTACGGAATGAATGCATGTCAACTTAAAATATAAAATTATATATTCATTGCACCTACAATTTATTAAAATATATAAAGACAAATTTTACAAACATTAGTATAGTAAAAGATGCAAATTATGTATTTTTTTTATTTATTTCAGGAAAGGGTTGTGTTATAATTTCGATCAAATTAACTTTCTACTGTCACTTAGAATGATGAAGGGAGTTGTTTTCACTAAAATTTAATCATAGGATTTCTACTTTACAGAAAACGAATAAACGAATTTCGCATTTCATTATTTCTCGTCCTAACTGAATTACATAGTTATTCAAATCACATTTAAATTTCGTTATAATAAAATTTACATTTTGCAATATTAGTTGTTTTGTATGCGCATACTAAAAATACAAATGTGATAGTAAACAAGAAACATGGCAACAGTTTTGCAATCCAATAAAAATCAAGTGAAAACAGAGAATATAATAATATTTATATTGGATATATTTGAATTCCAAACCAAATATCAATGGCATCAACATGTACATCATTGTATATTCAATTTAATTTATATATAAATATAAATAATAAATTTTTAAATTAAAGATCCATGAATTGAAGATATTTATATATCAATAGCAAGTCAAAGGAAGGAGACGCCAAAGAAACTAAATTAAAGGAAAGAAAACATGATTTTTTATTGTAATTTTAGTCATGTATCATCAATGTAATCAGATATTTTGAACACTGACACCCTTAAAATCGTGTTTGCAAAATGCTGAAACGTCTTAGTCCTGCATGTAATGCAATTTCTTAAGTTTGCATGTTAAATATTTGCATGACTATGACGTCATAATGTTCTCAATTCTAATAAGAGTTCAAAAATGTGAAAAAAATAAGAGAAAAATACTACATATTTCAAAGACTAATTTAACCCAATAGAGACTTCAAGGGTTCCAGAATGGGAAAATTTTCTCCATAAGCCACCATTTAAAGAAATAATACTTTTTTCTCAGTAGTTAAAGCCATTAATATAAAACCACTCCCATTTAGAGGCTTCTGATAATGAATCAAGAGCTCTTTTTTTTCTAAAAATTTTCTTTACTACCAAAAAAGTAATTTCAAGTTTGAATTTTTTTTACATAGGTTTGGATAGGACGGTGGAAACACGGCAGAATGGTAACGCATGCAGAAATGCGCATGCATTAACCAAAAACATTGAACACAAAAAATCTCATCTCTAGGTTGCTTTTTTAAACACATTACACATTTTTTATTGGTAGTAATAATAATTAAAACAGTAAATAACACAATTGATGCTATTAAGCTTTTGATAAAATCTTATGACAAAAAGAACACATCATAAATTGTATCTTATCTTTGTGGACCTCAAAGAAGCCTACTATAAGTTTCAAAAAAGATAGCACAAACTTTCTTAAAAGGACACTCAGGGGATCTGAGATATAAACTTTTGAAATTGACTATAGAATGTTCTACTAAATTCAATTTTTTGTTTCCCCTTGTGGTCCATGCTGGTATGGAAGAGAGCATACGGTGCATTTTACTTCTAAAGTCAATTTTGTATCAAAATTCATAGCAAGTGTTTTAAAAATTGACTTTGAAGTTCATTTGAGTCAAGATTTTTTTTTTTTTTTTTTTATTCCATCGCTTGATCGATAGAATTCTGTGGTTTTAATACTCATATGATATTACAGTATAATTAATTATAAATTTCATCATTGTGTCTTTTATATAGGAGTTTTAGACAAAACATTTTTCAATCAATTATACGGTTCCATTTGTTTTTATATTATCAGTAGACAGAAAATGTGATTTAAGCCAGTATTAAATATACAAAAAAAATTTTCATTACTTTACTAAATACAAAATTATCTTACGAAGAAATTCTAACTTAAAGTTGAAATATTTTCGTGATGGAAAATTGTATGCAATAAAAAAAAACATACAATTGTATCGTGGTAATACTAAATTTACTTCTGTATGCAGAGAATGTTATACAAATTTAAGCATATAATATAACGTATATAGTAGCTGGGTAGCATATGGGGTTCTGTTTTACCTTTACAATATATACGGACTCAGGTGGTCATTTTTCCACTTCTTTACGACTCAATTTTCTCTCTCTCTCTCTCTCTCTCTCTCTCTCTCTCTCTCTCTCTCTCTCTCTCTCTCTCTCTCTCTCTCTCTCTCTCTCTCTCTCTCTCTGTCACACACACACTCCCCTAATGCACGAGGGAATCAAATAGCTAGAGACTCTTATAAGATTTCCTTTTATTTTTTTTGTATAATTTTGTATACAAATATAATATATTTTATTCAATAGAGGAAGAAAAAACACGTATAATATAACAAAATATCAGTGCACAGTTTGAATATAAAAAATAAGTTTTTATATTTTGTAATACTTTTTATTTCAAACATATTTTTAAATGTACTGAAGTCATGCATAAATATAATGCAATCTTTTCTTTTGTTGAATATAAATTACAACATAGTTCTTTGTATACTGTATCTGTGAAGAAACATAAAATAGGGCAGCGCCATGAGATTGTTGGATTGCCTATCTACAGGATAACACTCAGCTGATTTAAATAAAGCCTGATTTAAAGAAAAGTATTTTTTAGTAATTTTTTAAATTTACATGCATTTTTCTAAAATATAAAAAAAATACTTTTCTTTAAATCAGGCTTTATTTAGCCAAATTGTGCACTTGGGCTACTAATTATCTTGATACTACAGCAATCAGCTTAGCTCTAGCATAAAAATTACTACGAGGAGCAATGATCAAAAATTAACATGGTGAAGATACGTCAGTGTTGCCAACTACCGGTGCTACACCCAATGCCCTTAAAATATTGTCTTCATTTCATCCTCACTTTGAGCGAGAAGAAAATAAGATGTGTTTTCGAGGTATAAAAAAGATAAATAAGATTAGGTTTAGACGTATTAAGGATGAGTTGATGATTTATTTTTTCAACTGTAGGAATAATGTTATAATATTAAGTAAAAATTACAATAAATTTTTCTCAGTGTACTGAAACTGTTTCCATTCCACTTAGTTTGCAATTAAATTACGACCTTTAAACGTCCTTATTATAACAAAAAATCGATTTGCTCTTTTTATATATAATATATAATATGAACTTTATTAATACATATATATAGGCAATTTTATAAGCAATAAAGCATAGCGTTAATAATCCTTTTCATACATACATAATCATTATATAGCTGATAAAATCATGCTCCATTTTCTTTTTTTTAAAAAAGTCGAATGTTATAACCTTAAGGCATAATATCATAACTTATAATAATATTCAACAGCTGAATATAAATATGATAAATTATGTATGTCATAATTATATAGTTGCAACGCATCTCCATTATATTATATTAAACCTTGAATAATTTTTTTCTAACAGGCACGCATTTATATACAAATTTCAAGGCCATTCTTTATAAAACCAAAAAAAAAAAAAAAATATTATTAATGAATTAATCTCAGTTACTTCGGAGTCAAAGAATATTTCCCTGCAAACGAATCGAATGAAATAAATTTTAAAAAATCGAGAATGATCTAAAATTTAATCGCTTATGGTTTTGAGCAAATTCAGTCTTGCAGTTTTCTTATAATATCTCCATTTCCGGTTTTCGTCCATAAGGCCAATGTTAAACTTCTACCTCAATTTTTCACACAACCGATAAGACATATTCGCTTAAAAATTTGTATGCCACCTATTGATAGGGAATTCTAAGTCCCCTGCAAGTCTTGTAGCATTCAGGCACTACGATTGCGAGATATCAACCTATTGAGATTCATCCTTAATAAATTAATAATTCTTACCTGCAAATCCATGAGTGTCTTCTGCGAGGTGTTGCTCCATGAGGTAAAGCTAATAACCCAGTGGCTGCCACTCCACTGTGTATGAATGGTAACGTTCTTGGGTGTCCATCCGATAATGAAAAATGTCCCGGAAGTCTCAATTCCGGGATGGTAAACCCCGCCATAGTGGTCGGGAATTCGTCCTCGTTTAATGATCCGGGGGAATCCGTCGTGAATAAATTATAATAACATTTTATATATTATGAAATCATCATCAAATACTATTTTTAAAATGTTTAATCTTTTTATATATCACACTCTATTAAAAGAAAAAAAAAACAACAAATGTTGCCAAATATGACTATTGCCAAAAAAAAAATTATTATATATAATATTTTATTATGATATACAACAAAATATTAGTATGAAATATGTGCACTAAAAATAATTTTTATGTTGCGTAGAATAATTTTTTTTACACTTGTTTTTAAAAATAAACTCCCTATGTGTCATATAAAAATACTATTACACACTTTCATGAAAAAAATACCACTTTTTTAAAAAATAAAATTAAACATTTTCTTGACAATTTTACATTTAAAAACTTAAGTAGTAAGTAAATGAACACATATTAAAGAATCACTAAATTTGTCAAAGTTTTACACTTTTTTCTTGTTTTGTTTTTTTATCTTTTTAAATAAAAAAAAAATACGTTTATCAAAATGCTTCTCAACTATAACTTGTATTCAGTGAGGTCATGGTCAATTTGTAATTATAAATCAAAGTACATTTAATTAATCTTTGATACATTCATAATAAAACACACACTTTATAATTATAATATAATTTGAACACCATTTATAAATAACACAATAAAAATAAGGCACTAATTTACCACATTAACTTTCACTATCTATGATATTATTTTGTTTTCACTTATGCATGTTTTTTTTTTTTTTTTAATCTCTCTTCACAACAGCTGACTATGTAATGTGTAAAAAAAAGTTAGTTGTGGAATTCACTTTTGGAGGGGAATTATTTCTGGAAGGGATAATGGAGGGGGTATTCTTTTTTTGTAGTATGCAAAAAAAAAAGTAAAGAAAGATATGATGACACTGTATGAAATAATAATAAATTGTAGTCAAATATATCTCAGTACGTCGTATATTTGCAAGAGCTTATATACTGTAGTTGCACCAGCGAACGAGAGTGCGGTAAAACTACAAACCTAGTCTTTTGCTTCGTCCAAACTTCCCTCCTAACTTGCACATTTTACCGAACATATACGAACTTAAACGATGAAAAACGAACGTTGTTATATACTACAAAAAAAAATTTAATACGATGATACATACTTGAATAAAAAAAAAACAAAGCTATTAAGTTTTTAATGAATTAAAAAATGGAGAACAATATATTTTATTAAGTTCTTTTGAAATTTGATTCTAAATGTTTTTTAATTTACTGTTTAAAGAAGCTATAAGATTGATTTTTATTGTTTAATTAAACTTTTTTAATTATTTTTTTAAAATACCCCAAATTAGATACTGTAATTACAATCCCTTTTCAATGATTTTGAAATTTAATTTGTAATTTTAACTTAATTTTCATCATTTCACTACTACATACAAGAATGTTCATGGATATTCGTATTGCGTACTATTTTCATGATGTTATTTAAAATACTAAAATGACAAAGAAAAGTGCATGAATCGAGGTTTATTTTTGAAATATATTTTCATTCAAATTCAATCATTATATCATTTCTAACATCATCATAATTGTGAATACAATTAAAATTAGAATTGCATTTTTAATTCACATATTCAGTACTTTTTTTGAGTCGTAGTGAAATACGGTGTGGTGTTGTATTTAATATTGTACCCATGCATTTACAGACTAATGTGTATTATTTATAATTAATGCACAAAATAATAAACTCAAGCAATTAAAATATAACATATATTTTATTTACAATAAAAATTATTTGAAAAATGTTATAAATTAACAAATTTATTAATATAATATATTTAGAATAAAAATTGAAATATTTCAAAATTTATGAATTAGGATTAATTACTTCTAAACATAAAATTAAGAAACAAACAATGATGTTTTTTGAAATATTAAAACGACAAAGAGAATTACATGCAAGATTCGAGGTTCACTATATATTATTATATACATTTTAAAACAAAATTGTTGTCATTTTTTATAATTAACTTGTAATCGTAATCAATAATCAGGCGCATTTCTAATTCATTTTCAGTATTTCTTTGGGTCATACAGTAAAGAGTTGAATACAACTGGTATCAGATAACCATGCAACAAATATTAATTTAATTTCAACTATGCATACATATTGTCATATGAATAATTTATATTTTTGAATCAAAATATAAAATAATAAATTTAACCAAATTTAAAATATAAGACATATTCGACAATAAAAATTATTTAAAAATACGTTTTATTTAAACGAATTTATTATTATAATATATAGTATATTATAAATAAAAAATGAATTATTTTGAAATTTATAAATTAGTAATATATTTTGTATCAAATTTAAAATTAAGAAACGACCGATATTATAGTTACACAACAAAATTGCAATACTACATTATTACACGAGGGAATATTACATTTAATTAACAAAGGTGTTGAAAGAACGTAATTGTTTTGTTATAATAATGAAAAGTAATAATTTAATAAAAGTCTTTTAATAAGTACAAATATTATAAACATTTCTTTTTATTATGCAACAACATAAAGACTTTAATCAAGAACTCCCCGTGCATTATTACACAAGTTAATGTTAACGTAGTCTGGAGTTAAGGTATTTAGCACCTTCTTGATAGCAACGAAGAACATTATGTTTTCTAGACTATCAGGCAGTAAAACGAACAAACTTTGCTTCCCCCCCCCCTCTCTCTCTCTCTCTCTCTCTCTCTCTCTCTCTCTCTCTCTCTCTCTCTCTCTCTCTCTCTCTCTCTCTCTCTCTCTCTCTCTCTCTCTCTCTCTCTTACCTCTTTTATTAGGGATGGGCAATACAATAACAATATTTGGAGTATCGAATTCTTGAAGTATTGGTATTGCGAATTTATCGAATACTGGCCAATACGATACAATACGTGATATCGAATATAGAATTCGCTTTTACGAATAACGAATGTTATTTTATGATAACGCTTCCGTACATTGACGCCAGAGTGCAGCACAAAGCAAATCCTTGCTATTTCATATTGAATAACGAATGTTCGAATTTTTTACGATAACGCTTCCTTATATTGTCGTCTGGGTGCAGCACAATGCGAATGATATTGAATATTCAGATAATAATATATTAAAATAATATTATAACGAATGTTCGAATTTTTTTACGATAACGCTTCCTTACATTGCCGTCTGAGTGCAGCACAAAAGTGAATGATATTGCAATGAATAATATATATATTCGGTAAATATTGCAATAATAGATTATTTTACGAATAATCAAATTAAGACAGTTGCATAATATATTATATATGTCTTAATACTCTTATTATTATTTGATATTAATATATTTCACAATGATGAAAAAAAATTAAAGGTGTTACATTGCATGCATGCGTCTCATGCATATGTGACAAATAGTACAGTTGAAATTTTATTTATAATACGAGCAGCTATATATATTTTATTTATATATAGGCTTCCATGGCTTGCAGATATTCGTGGTCGGCCGTCTCTACAAACCTCTCGATCACGGTGTATTCATATTATATGCCAGGTAATACAGGCCGGTGCATGCATAATGTATATTATATTTACGTACAGTATGCATGTATCATGATACAGTATTATTATTGCCAATGTCCACGCTCCTCTAAAAACGCGGCGTATATTATATTATGCTGGCCCGCGCGCTTATTATTTAATAATTAATTATTATGCGTTTTCATTAATGCATGCAATGGTGTTAAACATTTTCATTTTTTTTCTTTTTTTTTTTAAGGCGATGAATCTCAGTTGATAAATTAATTGAGATCTCGGAATTATTGGCCCTGCCGGCCGGCCCACTTTTAATTTTAATGCAACCTATCTTATACAAGACTTGCAGCTATAGGGCCTCGACTTAAAACTCGGTCGCCATTATTAATTAATAGATGATCATGCACGTACTGCAGTACAGCACATTATAGAAGGCATTATACACATTGCATATTATATGCAAAAATATCTTTGAGCTGTTGTGCCAAAACCACACCCCCTTGAAATAATATATGCTGCCAAACCATAAAAGCGAGATCTCTGAACTGCAGCATATATATGCATGTTAAATATCGTATGTAACAATAATGTATTATCATATAATATATAATGGTATTATATATAAGGAAATTGGGTGCCATGTAGACGATGCAGATTCGAGTTTATGAACAGATCATCACCTACTATATATAAATGTATATACTGCATGTTGCATATCATTATTTTAATAATACGGAATGCAATTACAGAGTATGCATATTTTATGATTACAGTACGCATTATAGATCCATGATGCATACAGTACATATTATTAAACATTTATATTATGTATTTATTTATATGCATACATCACATATGCTGTATATAATATGCATACAGTATTAGTTATTTAAACATCCCAATTTAATTTTTAAAAATTTTAAGTTTTATTTAAAAATATTATATATCCTATATTTTAATTTAATTGCTATTGTTATTTTATTTTATTAAATTAACTTATGAACTACACGTATTTGGGAGCAAAAAGTTGCAGTGTTTTTAGAGCAATATATTGGAATAAGAATAACGATTCATATGATTATATCGTCATTCGTTATAATGCAATCCGCAATATTTAGCTTTTACGAATATGAATATGATTAAACGAATATGATATCGAATTCTCTGACTATATTGTAATACGAATATCGAATGTATATTAATATATTGTGAATACGAATAATATCGAATATATGCTCGATATTGCCCATCCCTATCTTTTATACACACTATGTAAACGTAATACGTTTCCTTAGTAAAATCAACATTCATAGTTGTAACCTTTATATATTCAAAGTCATCTTAAACTACTATGACAAATTATTTAAAATTAAATTAAAAATAAATATTAAAATATATAAAATACATATTAATACAATCAAATTTATTGATTTTATTTTTCATAATCCTTATATTATATTTTTTTTTAATTATATTTTTTTTTAGTTTCCCATGAACTTTGTTCAATTTTCTGTACCTTGTTCGATGGAAAATATAATAAATATAAAAAACATATGATGGTATATTACAAGGAGTGAATAGATTTAAATATGAAAAAAAAAAATTTTTTTTACTTTTAAGATAATATATATACTTATGCGTAGTTTAAAGCAGTAAAAACTCTCACCCTCACATAAAATTCATTTGTTTACTTAACTCTTGTAGGTAAATTCAACTCAAAGATAATGTCTCAAAAACCGACGTATTTCAAGTCAAGTATACAGTTATTCTAATTTGTATGTTTTATTTGGAATGTACACCTCTGGACATCACGAACGTTACTCCTGCTTTGTTTGTAGACGTTACCACGCAGTCTATGGAGGTGTGGTGAACCAAAACTATTTTGATATTGATAGACTGGGTGCTCTTCTTACATCTCCCAAAATTACAAATCTACATCTCTCTGTCTATTGAAGCTGCAGCTTTAGCAATTGAGACAGAAGTTAAAGTTCGTGCTGACCAGAGGTGTATACCTAGAGTCAACACAAACCTTATCTCAGTCTTAATGTACTAAATCTATACCCGAGTTGAAATAAATTTCATCTTTTCTTCGCTATTAAACTCTCTTCTCGTCTTTTCTCCTCTTATTTTGCACCATTTTAGAGAAAAAAAGAGCTGAAAAAGACGAGATTACGTTTTTTTTCCTCTTCTTGAGCATAAAATGTTAGAAATATTGTCTTCATTTCATCCTCACTTTGAACGAAGAGGAAATAATATATGTTTTAGAGGTAAAAAGATTAGGTTTAGACGTGTAAAGGATGAGTTGAAGATGAAATTTTTCAACTGGAGTATACATCATCACTCGTCCGATATAATGAGCTATCTACCGACCAAAATTCATATGCAATAGTTAACTATATCAGGTGAGTGCAATTATAAGGTTAAAAGCAAAGCGGACAGCTTATACAGGACGTATAATATTATTCCACATCATGGTTTTTGGTAGGCAGATTAGCTCATTATTCCGGACAAATAGTAATATATAATAATAATTATATATATTTGGAATAAATTACATTGCAAGGAATAAGGGAAAAAATAAATAATAGCACAAATATAATAACCCAAATTGGTGAATTTAAAAGACTAAGGAACCTATACACATATAAGAACGAACATTCACTACAAAATATATATAGCTTCAAAAAACAAAGGCAGTGGCGTAGCCAGGATTTGCCCAAGGGGGGGGTTCTTCAGGATAAATATTGAGAACAGCTCACTGGGGGGTTTGGGGGGCGAAGCCCCCCAATAGCCCGCCGCAGGCGCGATTTTTTTTAAGGACACGCCCCCCCTTTTTAGGGTAAAATAATGGAAAAATACTATTCTATTAGAGCTAGGATAAAATATATGGCCTGATGCAATTTTTTTAACAGTTTATATTTTTTTTCACCCCATTTTTCAATTTCTTTTGAATACGTGATGCTTATAATAAATAAAGCTTTGAGTAAATCATTTTAATTAAATCAAGTAATTTATGTAACCACTTTTATATTATTTTTATAGAGTCAGTGTACGTGTCATTTAATTGAATTTAATTTTTAAAATTTATTTAATAATCCAAGTTCACATCATTAAGATATTGTAAAAAATAAATAAAAAAATAAAAAAGGGAATTGCTTCTCTTATTTTTGTTAAATTTTGTCTGCACCGGGCGCGTGGAGCAACCAATTAAATGAAAGTGCGGCACACGTGAGAGCGTTTTAATTTATACCATAGTAGTTATATGCACATGCAGTTTGTAAGGGAAATAAAACATTTATTTATGAGTCACAATTTTTCCTGTTAAAATTAGAAACTAACTTATTATTTGTTTATTTTAAAGAAAAGACTACTTGATACCCCTAAATTTCAATTTTTTATTTAACTTTTTTTTTCAAATTTATATAATTTTTCCTTTTTTCTTCTTATATCCAGTCATTACTCGATCTTCATGGGGGGGGGTTTAAACCCCGAAAACCCCCCCCGTGGCTACGCCACTGAACAAAGGTGGGCATTCGCAAAGCACTTAAGCCCCCATTTAATCATGGATTTTTATCCCTGGTTCAATCTATAGTATTAAACTTGATGTTAAATGGTGCTAAGTAATGTTTTAATTTATAGCACTGATTTAACATACATGTTTTAGTACTCGATTTAACTTGGGATGTGAGTGGTGTGTTTTGTGAATGCTCTTTAAGAGATTCAGATTTTCAATTTTGAGATGGAAAAGAAAAAATCTTGTTCACTAAGGCATAGCATAGCATGGCATCTCTCCTATATCGCACTATACTCTTCCTTTGACTGCTTGACAACGCCCATAAACAGAGCCAGAAGAAATTTTTGTCCCTAGATCCACATAAAAAGTACACATCTTGTAATGTTTACATTATTTCTATTTTGCAGATTGTAAATTCAGAATTTTATGAATTACCATTTTTCTCTATATTAATGATCAGTTACATTGATAGATATATTTGAAATTTACGAGCAAAGTTTTGACATATATGAGGGACGAATTCGAATATTTTTCTACTATGCAAACTAGTTAGCTAGTTAAACTTTAAATAAAACAACAATTAAAAATACGTATAATAATTTTATTAAATTAGAATTATTTTTTTTTGTTACTAAAATTTAATAAGAAATAAATTTAAAAATTAATTATCAAAAATTTATTTTAAATTAAAATAAATTAAATTTTAACTATGAAATTTAAAATGAATTAATATATGAACTTAAATCTTGTGTATTATTAATTTTTTTTTTCACTTGAATAATAATTTCAATAAGTTTTTATTATTTTCAATTTTAATTATTTTTATTTAAAAAAGTAATAAATTTTTTTACTTTTATCATTTTTTATTAATAATTATTTAATTTTTTGTTTTAAAAAATAAATTATAATTTTATTAAAATTAACATGATGTATAACTTTCATTATATTAATTATTAATATAAGGTACTGTTTATTAATAAAATCATTAATATTCTTCGGATTTTTGGACCCTTGTGTTCATAATGTTTGTTATTAATCAATTTATTTCACTAATTGTAAGCATTTTATTCATATTGTAATTATAATAGAAAAACTAAATTTCACCCAGTCTGGTTATGGACGTTGTTACGCAGCTTATGGAAGTGTAGTGTTGATAGAAACACAATCAGAATTCGTTTTACAAGCTAAAATTTATCCCTATAATATAAAAATATGACATTTATTTACGACTGTTTTTCAGTGTTTTCTTCTTTAACTTCTATTCGTAAAGAATGTCACCTCCAAAACAACAACTCAGACTAGACACTATAGACAACTTTTCGGATGGCTAAGTAGGAAATGTGATATATCTCGTTCAACTTTCAGAAACATTTTGTTCTATTTTTCTCGTGTCAAATATAAAATTTCACAACTTCACTCATGGCTGTCGTATTCAACTATAGGTTTTTAATGTAGTGGGAGGTATGTCGCAGTGTGCTTGATCAGGTCTCGTCGGATCACATAAGTCTAGCAACGCCGAGCGTGGTTAGTAGTTAGATGGGTGACCATTTCAACAAAAACCACGTTTCGCATCCAGAGGTAGATCGTTGCGCTTTTCCACTATGTGGTTCCCCTGGCTTTGAACCATTGCACTTCCGGTTCATTGACAAAAGTTACAGTAGTGTCCATCCTTGCTAGGGTTCCACGTTTCCCTCAGTCGCAGGTAAATGCCAGGATGGATTGCAATGCTGTGTTGGCCCTGTTGAGGAAGAGTCCACGAAACGCTCAAGTTAGGGTTTCAGAAGGTTCGAGGTTTCAAAATAGTATGTAATTAGACTAATTAGCACGTAGAAGTACCCAATAGGGTTTGATTTAAAAGTGAATTACACTCACAAATTTTTCAAATGAAGATTTTTTATTTAATGGAGTATATATAAACCTCAAAATTTTTGTTATTGCCAAATTGAATAGAGGGTGCAAAATTATGCCATAGTGATTTTTTTTCAGATTTTTTAGAGACTGGAAGGTATTGCTAAAAAGTTTTGGCGGTGTCAGGTTTGAACCCACACCCCTTTTAGTTCATATCCTTTTATTGAGAGAGGCGTCAAGGGCCTACTTTCTCTGTACTTCCAATAATTTTTTAAAAATAGTTCTCCTTCTACACAATATCTGAAAAAAATCAGAGTAGCTAACTTTGCACCCTCTACCCATATATCTGCAATAAAATTTTTGAGGTCTGTGCATACTCCATTTATACTGTATATATGTTTCTTCATATCTAATGCAAATTAAAATTGTTTGATAGATAATATTATATATATAAATAAAAATGAATTACGTATTACATACATTATCAGATTAAAGTACGAAGTATATTAAATCTTGTAACGTTTAACCTTTGCATGCTTGTTATAACAATTTAGCGTGATGTCATGAAACTTTTCCATCACAAATTGATCGTAAAGTTGAGTTAACTTTTATGTTTTTAAAAAAAAATAGATTTTATCAGTTCGTAGCTAATATTAATTAAAATTAAAATGATGGCTTTGTTTATAATACTGTCATACACAATTAACTTGAGTACGAAACTTCATAAACAATAGCAGAACCTTTATTTTAAATAATATAATTGTTTTTTTCCATTTTTTTTTTTAGATTAGCAAATTATAATAATAGTAAAAAAAAAATGCTTTTAAGGACTGGGAATTTTATTATACACACCCTGGCCCTGTGCCACACATGCAATGTCATGTGTATTATCACGTCATCTTCATATAAGGCAGCACTACGAGATTGCTGGGTTGCCTACTTACAGGATAACGCCACGAAAATGTAGTGTGTGAGTATTCTTTATTAACTAGCAGATGATATTGAAACGATTTAAATGTTAATAATTGCCGTATATAATTTATGATTAATTTTTTTCTAAATTTTCCCCCTTACACGCTGCTGATGCAACACAACACTATGGCGCGGCAGACTCCTGTAAAGTATGCAATATGCTTGCAGTGACGTCACATGGGCCTGGCCTACACTCAGATTGAAAATAAATTACCTTGTAAAGTCTAACACCTGATTGTAGAGAATGAGTTTAACTTAAATTGTATAAAGTAATTTGTAACATAGGTAAGATACAGCCTATAGTTTATAGTAAAAAATAGCCTACACCCTAGTTGAAAAATTACATCTTCAACTCATCTTTTACACGTCTAAACCTAATCTTTTTACCTCTAAAACACATCTTGTTTCCTCCTCGCTCTAAGTGAGGATGAAATGAAGATAATATTTCTCAAATTTTATGTTCAAGAAGAGGAAAAAATACGTAATCTCGTCTTTTTCACTTCTTTTTTCCTGTAAAATGGTGCAAAACAAGAGGAGAAAATACAAGAGGAGAGTTTAATAGTTAAGAAAATATGAAATTTATTTCAACTCGGGCAGCTAGTTTTTTGCTGTAAGATGTAGAAGTCATCTACTTCTTTCTGAGAGGGAGTTCTTTCTTATTGAAGTGCAATATTAATCTCCGTAATATTCGCTGTTCTTACCCACTTTTCTAGTTTTCATTTCTCAACTCCATGCATCAATTTCAATTAAAAATTAAAATAAATTATACATTTTTGAAATTGTAGAAAATTGCAAAATGTTACAAAAATTTGATCCTTTATAAATATTTTAAAAATGTACCATCTTTTTTTATGTTTCCAGCTATTCCTTTTAACTTTTTTATTTTGTAGTAAAAAAAGTGAGGAACGTGGTCCGTAAAGTAAAATTTTCTTGCTGTCAGAGAGGGACGTGTGAAGAATATAATGAAGAAGGGAGTTTCAGAGAAGGATGAAATGTCAGCCATTGTCACCGGCATCTGGGATCACTACAAGATCTCTTTTGTTGAAATATATTGATGTAAAGAAATGTAGTTATTTATTTTATAAAAAATTGGTGTAATAAATACTATATTATTTTTAATTTGTAAATTTTCAATATTTAATAATATTTTATTTCTAAAAATAAAATATTATTATTCAGGAGTTGACAGACTATTAAAAAATATTTAAATAAATACAATACACAAAAGTTGGAACCACAACAGGATGTACAATATTATCAAGATGGAAATATGAATTCTTAGCCTGACATTCAGAGATTATTTGCAATGTACAAATATTTATGCCATGTTACAATTAATTTTAAATGTAATGACATCGAATGGAGTGAATAATGTTAAGGGTAAGATAACACGAACAATCGATTGTGTGTAGTCCCATTTGATTAACATGTAAACCTTAGCAACCTCATAATAATTCTGATTTTTTTTTTGAGACAGTTCTTGGCATCAAAAAAATGTGGAAAAAATTTCAAAACAATCGGACGATCCAATATTTTAAAATTAATTTCTTAGTTTAGGTCTCCATGGGAAAGCCCTATATTGAAAATTTAAAAAATTCATTTAAAAAAAATTGGATCATCCGATTGTTTTGAAATTTTTTCCACATGTTTTTGGTGCCAAGAACTGTCTCTAAAAAAAAATTCAGAATTATTATGAGGTTGCTAAGGTTTACATGCTAATCAAATGGGACTACAACAATCGATTGTTCGTGTTATCTTACCCTTAATAGAATTTTAAACTATGTGGAGAAAAAGAATATTTATAACCGTAAAATATTAGTTTTATACTGAGAAGTCAATTCATCGGGAGTTCAGTTTATTAATTTTCCGAGTGCAGTATAATTATCATTGGTGCTGTGCTGTTACCACATATTTTGCCGTCAGTTAAAATTTTTTTTTAAATATTTATAATGAAGTCAATTGGCAAAGATTTGAAAGATTATAACAACTTCAGTTATTTCATGTTCCATAATATGGTTATAAGTATACATTATTATATATCACAATTAAGGGAGTTTGAAATTTAAAAATTTTAATTTGTTTGGAAATAAATAAAAAAAAATATAAATGAGCTCGGGTAATATTTAAGTGTATAATCGGTTGTAAAATACCATGCATTTACGTATAATTACTATATTCATTCCCCATAGCAAACTTAAAATTTTAGTTATTATGACTATCTTGTTTTTACAATACCATCCATGACATAATATTAGAAACAAATAAATCTGCTTTATCACTTTTGCAAAAAAAAAAAATATATCTTCATTAAATTGAACAAATTGCATTAAATCACCTGTTAAATTATTCAATTATGCTTGAAAAATAGTAATAAAATCATAGTTTTTACTTCATTGTAGTATAGGTTCTATATAACATAATATAATGATCTCATTTTAATCAATGAATATACAATGAATGAAACTTCATTGTTCTCTCTAAGAAATAACAATGAAGTAAAAACAAAGATATTTGAGGTAATATCGGTTTGCTGGCTGGGAGCGTTTAAATGGAGCTCTTATATCTAACACGTTCCCCGTAGGCTCACCTTTTCTTATACCTAAGTGGCCACCCCATCTGTTGAAACCCACCCTTTGGGAATAGACAATGACGTCATTACTGAATGACGTACATTGTTATATGTTACACTGAAAGAAAAATAATCCTTTATTTTCAATTTAAAATTAATGGAGTATCGATCCCAAAAAATGTTATTGCAGAAAT
Source organism: Siphlonurus alternatus (assembly GCA_949825025.1). Taxonomy (NCBI): domain Eukaryota; kingdom Metazoa; phylum Arthropoda; class Insecta; order Ephemeroptera; family Siphlonuridae; genus Siphlonurus; species Siphlonurus alternatus. The sequence goes on along the minus strand of OX463784.1, from coordinate 6,474,706 downwards.
GAATATATAGAGGGTGCAAAATTTATGCTATTCTGATTTTTTTTTTTTTTTTTTTTAGATTTTTTAGAGACCGCGGGAATTATTTTTAAAAAATTATTGAAAGTACAGAGAATGTGACGCCTCTTAACGCCTTTCTTAATAAAAGGATAGAACCTAAAAGGGGCGTGGGTTTAAACCAACCTCGGCAAAACTTTTTAGTTATATTTCCCAGGCTCTAAAATATATAAATACTATCAAAGTGGCATAAATTTGCACCCTATATCCATTTTTGTGATAAAAATATTTGAGATCGATATTCTATTCTGACATAATCAATGATATCAATTAATAAATTTTAACCGCGCATATAGCATTACCATTTTTTTTTTTTTTTTTCATTTTCAAGGGGAACATTGAGGTCAAAATAATATATGAGTACATGATACGTTCTTATTTCTCTACCAATTTTTTCTTACAACAAATATTAGTGGAAATACGTTGCTTGGTGCATGCTTTCCATGCAATGCTTACCAAGAATGATGATATTGAATATCTTTTTATGCATTTTATTCAAATTGATGCCATAGGGATAATTTACCATTAGAATCAATATCGTATTTTAAAAAAATAAACATAATATTAAAACAGGTAAAAAAAGTAATTTTTTCAGTGTATTTCATATTTACTTTTTTCGTATTATTTTGCTTTAGGTTATTATCATTAAAATATGTTATACCTTTGAGTATTTGTTTTATAAAAACAACCTGAGGGTTTACAGATAATGTTTTGAGTTTATTATAGTTAGTGATGTTTTTGAACAAAGTAAAATGTAAAGCAAAGGTCATGGGTTACTTTCTTTAATGAATCAATTTATTTAATTTGTGAAGCTTAAACATTTTCATATAATATAAAGTATAACATTTTTTAATTCACTTTTCTGACCTATGCAGGCGATTGATATATCATATAATCCTTCTGTATATGTAGTAACTATGTTGCTATACCTTTTGCACGCAAAAGTTAATAATATAATATAAATATAATATAATACATAATATTAATATAATATAATATATTATTATATAATATTAATATAATAATATAAAATATAACATGATTGGGAGTATTAATCAACATTTTTTATGTATAATATTATGACGGCGTTTTATTATCTTTCATGGGCAATATACACATAATTTAACACATGATTTATAATATCATAGTAAAAAATTTTCCTTGATATGGGGCGAATGAAAAATATTGCTGAGCCGTCTATTCACGAAAGTATTTATTCGCCCAAAAAATTGATCTTTCCAAATTGAGGTACCATTTGAATCCCAGCAGCTTTTTCTACTTGTGAATGCGGGAACCATGGAAACCTCAGTCAGGGAAGAATAAATTGATATATAGTCTGGATTATTAACTATTTGATCTGATTATATAGTGTAATCAATCGAAAAGCAATAAAGATATGAACGAAGACTGTCACTTCCCGGATATAGTCCTTTACTTTCCATGCAGGTATTTCAATAAAAGTCTGAAATCGAACTTGGATGTTTTGAAATTGTACCAAAGAAAAATAATTATTTCCAGGTGTATAATATGATTTATTGTATTTATTATTGAATTATATATAAATTGATAGCCAAAATATTATGCACAACTAGGAGTATTTTACACAAGATTATTCTATAAAATTTAAAAACTTACATTTTTAAGGGTAAGGTAACGCCACCAATGTTAAAAAAAATCCCTCTCACAAAAATTCTGAAAAAAATTCAAAATGTTCTCCTCTACACCCCCTATCAGTAGCTAAAATATCAGGTATACAAATACGATCTAGTTTTTGAGTTATGAATTTTTTAAGTTGACCAATTTAACATGGGAGTTTCATTTCTCCATGTTAAAGTAGTCAACTTTAAAAATTTATAACTCAAAAACTAGATCGTATTTGTATACCTGATATTTTAGGTACTGATAGGGGGTATAGAGGAGAACATTTTAAATTTTTTTCAGAATTTTTGTGAGAGGGATTTTTTTTAACATTGGTGGCGTTACCTTACCCTTAAATAAACACACAATCTGAATATAATTTTCAACACTCACAACACTGGAAAGAGCTTGCTGATTACTTTTTCATATTTTTTTCATTTATACATGGTAAGTCAATATATATCCATTTAGAGTAAAAGAGTCAGGGGTTTTTTGACATTATTTGTTTATTACACCAAGTGTAACAGAACAATAAAACTATTTATGAAAATGCATCACTAATATTGTGTAAATAATTAATTATTATTCATAATTTTTAGAATATAAAAATATAATTCAAAATTCAGCCAAGATATTAAAAAATTTATTATTTAAAAACAATATAATATATTTAAAGAAACCTTTTTTATTTACTCTTTGAATTTTTAGTTCATTTGAACAAATCAACTGTGTAAAATTTTAAAAAATATTTACAATAATAAAATATTGATTTATGATTTTTATAATCACTATTATTATTACAAGACAAATAAATCGAAATTTGACAACAAGAAAAATAATTTAAAACAATTTTTTTACAAATTAAAATTTTATTTGTTATTATCATTAATTACAAACTTAACTAACCTTGTTAACTTGGTAAAAAGTTGGATTATTGTCATAAAATTCATAGGTTTGTTTTTAAAATTTTATTATTATTTTAAGTTCTGATTTCAGTACTAGCAGAGCCATCTATAATCAAAATGCCCAACTTTATCATGGTATGTCTGCGAACCTTGCTGTAATAGTTTCAAAATACAAATAGAGATGGCGCTAGTATCGCTATTGATAAAATAATAAAATTACATTCATGAATAAAAATAAAAGACAGGTTGTTGAAGAACTTGGGCAGTGATGTAAAAAAAGGGGTGTAAAGAAAAGTAAAAGAGGGATAGAAAAAGTTCATTCCTTCAGAATTGTTACCTAACCAAATTAAAACAAAATGATAACATGGCAACAGTCTCTTAATTAACACCAAAAAAAAACATAAACATTTCTGGAGAAAATGACAATTAATTAAACAACTTGATTAACAAAAAAAAAAAAAGGGAGAAACTTCACAAGTTTAGAAATATGTTTTAATAATTTAACTTTTTTTTTTTTATTTTTGTTAATATCACAATTTATACACAGCTTCACTTTTGGACACCATATAGAAAAATATGTTTTATATAATATTGTTTAAAAGCATTTTTATACAGCTTGTGCAATTAATGAAGATTTAAATTTCAGTACTTGAAAATACGTGACACGTTTTTTTGCAACCTTAATTTGATATAAAATGAGAGAAGATTAAAATTTCTTTTAAGTGTAAGGTAACACGCCTAATGTTAAAAAAAAAAAATCGCACACATGGAAAAAAAAAAAAAAAAAAAAAAAAAATGTTCTCCTCTACATTCCCTATCAGTAGTTAAAATATCAGGTAAACAAATTCAAGTTAGTTTTCGAGTTATGAATTTTTAAAGTCGACGAATTTAACATGGAAGTTCCATTTCTCCATGTTAAATTAGTCAAATTTAAAAATTCATAACTGAAAAATTAGATCAAATTTGTATATCTGATATTTAATTATAGTTACTGATGGGGATGTAGAGGAGAACATTTTAAATTCTTTTCATAATTTTCACGTAAGGCTTCTTTTTTTTTAAACATTGAATTACCTTTATACCCTTAATTAAAGTACTGTATATGATCCGTCAAGTATAAATAGAATTTTATTTTATTTATTATTATCGTAATATTTTATTTTCCCTTTATAACCAAAAATTCACGTTAAAAAAAATCATTTAATAAAAATAATGTTTCCCCTATTTTGTTGTGTTATTCATACATTTAAACTTTCTGTATATGACAACAAAATTTTGGTATAATATTTCGGTAAAAAGTATAAAAAAATATTTTCATAATTCGTTTAATGGACAATTTGCATGGCATTTTTTTTTTTTTTTTTTTTTTTTTTTTTGCAGAAATGGATAGAGGGTGCAAAGTTATGCCACTCTGAATTTATTCAGATTTTTTAGAGACCGGGAACTATTTCTAAATAATTATTGAAAGTCAATTTTATGACATCACGAGGAGTCTGTCCTTAAGAAAAGGATAGGCGCTAAACGCCCGTGACGTCATAAAACTGACTTTCAACATTTTTTTAAAAATAGTTCCTGCTCTCAAAAAATCTGAAAAAATTCAGAGTATAAGCATAATTTGGTACCCTCTATCCATTTCTGCAATAAAAAAATGTCCTGCAAATTTTCCATTGCAATATTTCACTTAAAATATTCTAAAAATTTGTCCTAGTATTTCTAGTATTTTCACCTGTCACTCACATAAAAGATTCAACAATTTCTCCATAGAGAATATAATAATACACTCCATACGAGTCTGACTTTAAATACATTGTTGTAAGCATTGTTATAAAATATTGTTATATTTTATAATTTACTAGAATTATTATTTTTTTAAAACTAGCTCATATACTTCTACATTATATTATAGAGGAAAAAAGGAAAACAACATTTGTATTGTTATTTTTTTTTTGTCATTAATAATTTAAATATACTGCTATATATTGTCAGCATATAAATATACATGGAAAGTATATATGAAATTTTTATTGTCTCTCTCGGATTTTCGGAATTCATAAAAAAATAATATACAGTTAATTATTAATATGAGTGTGTACGAGGAAGTGTAATTATTTATGCTATATAAATTAATCAAGCTTAATTAAAACAGAAATAAAAAAAATTGTATTCACAGAATTGAGTTTGTTTACGAAATTTTATTATTATATACTCTGTTCGAGAGATTGATTCAATACATTTTCATTATATATGTAATGTATATGATCCAGGAAAAGGAGGGGATCATATATGTATTAACAAATTTTATTTTATATATATTTTTTATTCATGTTTATATATTGTATACAATGTATGACTACTGTATCGCTCTATTATACGTGAAAAAAAGCAGAAGTATTGAAATCATTCTCTCTCTCTCTCTCTCTCTCTCTCTCTCTCTCTCTCTCTCTCTCTCTACATATTCAAATATCCGATTTATTTTCCTTGTAAATTTAGTTTGAAACCTTACGTATATTTTTTCCATAGAAAAGTTGCAAAACAGATAGAGAAAACGAATAGAAAATTTGTTGCATATATCTAGCTACATATCTATATGGTATTTTTTATATTTTATTTACCTTATATTTTATTATGATATTTATATTTGGGAAAAGGGAAAAGTTTATAGCAATATTGCAACCAAGTTTTACAAAATGCGGTAAACACAGAAATTCTTCGACCATACTTTTTTGAAGTTTTTTTTTTTTTTTTTTCATAAATTGGTTCTCTTTTGTCTTAAAATTGGCTTCCAATAAAAATATACGCTTTTTACGACTCGATAGCCATGCAGTAGGTTTTATCTTATTGTTATTATTTCCATTCGAGTTCTTTTATTTATAGCATGCATGCTACTGCATCTAGTTTTGCACTCTTCATAAGTTCATACCATAAAATAATTTTGTTTTTATATTTATATAAGTAAGTTTTTTAGAATTAAAATATATAATATATAAAAACATACAGTCCAAACGAGAGAAGGAATCAGTAATTTTCTTAGAAATGACAATTTTTATTGGGGGGGGGGGAGATTGTTCATTGGACTAATACTTAAGAGTTAACAAAGTAATCGAATTGGTGACTGAAAAGGGCAAAAAATGCCCACACAATATAATGTGGAGAACCACACCAATATGTCAGATATTATAACTAATTCACCAAAAAAAAATATTTTTCTAAAAAGAAAAAGGCCTTGCCAAACCATTACTATTTCAGTCATACATTTAAATAAGAGTCGAATGACATGTGCATAAGGATAAATATACACATTTTTATTCCGATAGAAAGTCATTTTAATATAATTTACAACTTAATTTAGATTGTTTTGCTTAACAAGTTGCCTAACCTTAAGGCGTAAAGATTATGATTGATACATTCATTATTTAATCAAATCTCCAGGAATCTGGATGCATGTACAATTACTTATGCACCTTAGTACGGTAGAAACTTTACTCCTGCATGATTTCCTGGCTCTGCAGGCAGCTCAAAGACACAAAGAGATTCAGATTTGGAATTTTTGGGAGATGCAACATGAGCTCCTATAGTCTACCCATACAAAATGAATTAGGGTTTACCACGCCTCCATAGACTGCATGATATATAACGTCTACACAGAGTAAAGAACTAATGTTAGAGGTGTACCTTATTAAATGCGTATGATTTTCTCATACGTCCTTTCTGTGGATACTTCTTGTATATCATATAATATATAGAACTATACAAATATATGACATATGTATACAATCTATATATTGTACATTCTAAAAAGTAAGTGTATTGCGTATTATAGAGATAGATAGAGAAAGTGGGATAGAGAGAAAGCGAGAGAAAGAAAGAGAGATATAGGGACAGAGGGACAGAGGGACAGAGGGACAGAGGGACAGAGGGACAGAGGGACAGAGGGACAGAGGGACAGAGGGACAGAGGGACAGAGGGACAGAGGGACAAGCAGAGAGAGAGAGAGAGGGAGAGTGGGAGGGAGAGAAAGATTAAATAAAGCAAAGTAGTGTGTTGTTGACGTCACCATGCCAACGATAGGAAGATGCGGCTAGTGAAATTGAAGCCTCGGGCGTAACAGAAGTAAAGATCTTCTCTCAAATCTCCCGTCCCACTCTATTCTCACTATTTACACAGAAAAAGAAAATAACACTCATGCAATATGTATACAATTTTTATTGTCTTTTTTATACTTGGACTTTCAAGTATATAAAAATACTAGAATTCTGTTGAATTTAAGTCTTACTGTTACAAAAAGTTAACTGCTAAACACTGATTTGAAAAAAAAAAAAAAAAAAAATGAAGACATGATTTGGAAAAATTCATTAAAATATTATTGGACAGTTATGCCATCATTGGAGGTAATGTGAACTAATTTTGCTTATAGAAATTCAATTTAAAACCATGACTAGATGAAATACCGTCCCGGCTTATATACATAAACATTCATCTTCATTTATTTTCAACCCAGTTTTCATTATTATAATATTAATATGGACATTTTACCACTTAAAATTTTGACATACTCAATATAGTGCATTATAAAATTTTATATTTGACCTGTAATTATTATTCACCTTTAAAAATAAGCACTTAAAATAAAATACATTTAATTTTGCATGCATGGACATTATAGTTTTGAAAATCAATAGACGATATAATGCTGGCAAAACGCTACTTATCGACCACCGTTACTACAAGGTTCCCCCAGTTACACAAGACAAAATGGATTACTGTAAAAGTAAACTCCCTTCTTCTCACCTTTCGTTTATTCGTTTGTGAAGTCCTAATCCCTTTAATAAAGAATTAATTCTTGTGTATTTTTATTATTAGACCCCTGTGGCGTATTACAACAATCTGCGGCATTCGTGAAACAATACAACGCTTTTGTGGAATCTAATTATAATTTTGTTATAATTACTTATTATAATTTATTTTGTATAATTTAAAAACATCAATATTATAATATATGTAATCATTCTGTTGTGTTTCAGTTTATTGTCATTTTTGAGTGTATGATGTTTGGCATTGTCTAATCCTTAATACGTCCTTTTTATAAATAAAGCCCTTTTTCTTCTAATTAATAAATAATTGAAGAAAAAATAAAATATATGAGCTGAACAAAATTTTGCAATAATTTTATATATATTTTTTTTTTTTTTAAATTTTTTAATCAAACCCTTTTGGGTACTTCTATTTACTAATTACATACTACTTTGAAACCCCGAACCTTACGAAACCCTAACTTGAGCGTTTCGCGGGCTCTTCTGGAACGGGGGCGGCCACGGCCTTGCAAATCCATCCCGGCATTTGCCTGCGGCTGAGGGAAACGTGGAAACCTCAGCCAGGATGGACGCTACAGCTTTTGTCAATGAACCGGAAGTGCAATGGTCCAAAGCCAGGGGAACCACATAGTGGAAAAGCGCAACGATTTACCCCTGGGTGGGAAACGTGGTTTTTGTTGAAAATGGTCACCCATCCAACTACTAACCACGCGCGGCGTTGCTTGACTTCGGTGATCTGACGAGACCCGGTCAAGCGCACTGCGCCACACCTCCCACTTTTAAATATTTATTATTATTTCTTTTTTAATTTACGTTACTCATTTTCTGTGAATTTGACTCTCTTCTAAGAAATTATATAACCAACTTTGTTTCACAGTGTAAACAAAAGATTTTATTTGCTACAATACTGTATTATAGTTTGGAGCACAAGTTGAGAAAAAAAAGGAAACAATTTTCTTAAAACGTTTCCATTGAAATTCTAGGAAAAAAAAATCTTTGAAGTTTTAAGTATCGATTCTTGATAAACATGCCAATATAAGTAGAAAAGAAAGAAGATGTATTGATGTTGAAAATAGAAAAGGAATGTTTATAAAATATTTAACTATGTTTTATAAACAACCATAAAGATGTCTTTTGTTTAAATCGTTTGAACTTTCTGTTTAGTAGCACCCGCTTCTTTTCTTTGTCAACTCTTCTTTTAAATTTTATTGTTTATTGTTTTTTTATCAAATTATGTAATAATTGGATTGAGCAGTGGCACAGTACATTAACTGGTTCTCATTACATCACCGATGTGAAGCTACGTCAAGCGTGGTTAGTACTTGGATTGGTGACCGTTTCAAATAAAAATTACGCTGCTCCCTCCCTGGGGTAATTTCATCTCGTTTTCCACCCAGAGCAGTGATGCACTTGTGTGTGCAGTGGTTTCCCAGGCTTTGGACATCGCTTAGGTCCATTGATAGAAAATAGAGGTGTCCGTCCTGACCGATGTTTTCCACAGCTCCCTCAGTCTCACCTCAGCGAATGCTGGGACGCATAACAGTCCGTGGCCACCATCCATTCCCTACCTTATCCCTACCTATTACCCCGCCGCGAGCTGTAAGCTCTTAGGAGTGTATCCTTGTAAAAATCCAAACCTTGCGAGTCTTATGCGATTTGCAGACTCATCTAGATAGAACGACAATCCATCCTTCCGTGCATTGACTTGTGACTGAGGGAAACGTGGAAACCTATTTATATACAGAAAACAAAATAGCGACATAAACTGTTGTGCAAGAGAAAAAAAATAGAATTTAAATGTTGAATTTATAATTCTAGAATTCTACATTTACAATTGCTGTGTTGTTCCTTTATATATTTTCATATCATAATATAATAAAAATCAGTTTATATACAACTATAAAATTTTATTTTTAATGTAATTTTAGTAAATAAAAGTTCATTAAGTAATTAAATTACTTTAAATTTACAGCTAGAGAATACTTTAAAAAAGCATTCCAAACATTCCAAATAGTATGAAAATAATATACGAATATTAGTAATTGAATTATTATTAATCCATATAAGCTTAACAAAACTCTGTGTGTAATAGTATCAGTTTAATCTTGTTTCGTATTATCACATTAGTAAGAGAAATACAACCTAAGGCTGTTATATAATAATTTAGTTAACTTGAGATATAAATAATTTAACAATAACTAGATATCATTATTATATACAAAGACGATACGAGACTCTGGTAATTTAATGAAAGATATAAACTTTGGCTTGTTATATTATTATATTTAATTAGCTTAATATTAAATACTGAACTGTAATGTAAAATTGTTTTAGGGGATGTTTCTATATGATATATAATAGCATTCACCTCTCAAGCAGTAACATTATATATTGTAGTTTTTCTTAGTATGTGTACTTAACTTTCTAAGAAACCTTAACATTTATAGATTTTTTATAGTACATTTTTATGAATACACATTTTATGTATAAAGAGATTTCAGTTTTTTCTTAAGCAAGACACAAAATAAAGGAGGTAAGAGTAGAAAAATGCTAGCAAATTCATTACAAATATTATAGAAATCATAAATTTATTCGTGTTTGTGGATATAATTATGTGTATTTATGCCTTTTAATAAATTAAATGCCCACTTTGTGACTTTAAGGAGGCTTGATGGAATATTTAAGTGTAAATTTATTAACAATTATTTTAATGTTGTGCAATTTTAACTCTGGAAAAATAATATTTTTTATACAGGTTTTGTAAAATGAATTATTATATAATAAAAGAGAAACTTTCTGTACAATATCATTATGTTTCAACGATTTTAACGGCCTCTTGTATGTTAGAATACTTACTATATGGTGTTGAATGATATTTTGATATCCAGCAATTAACCATTAAGTGCTTGAACATCGCAAGTGTGCCTTTTATTAATGTAACTTTTATTAGGGTAGCTATATATAAAGAAAAGAGTATAACCATATACGCAATGCAGATGCAATTTATTGTAAAATACTTCGATCCAAGCCTTGCATTCTTTTAAGGGTAAGGTAACACAACCAATGTTAAATAATACCTGACATGAAAATTATAAAAAAAATTTAAAATGTTCTCCTCTATAATACATCCCCTATATATCAGTAGCTACTTTAATATGAAAAAATCAAGCTTCCATGTTAAATTAGTCAACTTTAAAAATTCATAACTAAAAAACTAGCTCGAATTTGCATACCCGATATTTTAGTTACTGATAGGGGATGCAGATGATTTTTTTTTCATAAGTTCCATTTTTTTTTTTTTTTTTTTTTTTTTTAGTTTTTCATTGAATCTTGAAATGAAATTAATTAAAATACACAAACAGAGATATGCATATTTTTTAAGTATATTTTCTTTAAAAAAAAATATATATAAAATACAAATTATAATTTCAAGTCATATAAATGGTCATATATAATTTCTTTTTCTCTCTCCCTGAGGCAATTAAAGTAAGTGTAAAAAAAAAACTTTTTTTGTAAAATGTAACATTACGTTGTGATGAAGAAAAAAAAAAGTTAATGGATGGAGAGGAGGAAGCTGGAAGAATTCTCAGGAGGGTCTATGGTGTGCTTACTAAGTGGAAGAGAGGGAGAGAGAGGGAGAGAGAGGGAGAGAGAGAAAGAGGGAGAGAGAGAGAGAGAGAGAGAGAGAGAGAGAGAGAGAGAGAGAGAGAGAGAGAGAGAGAGAGAGAGAGAGAGAGAGAGAGAGAGAGAGAGAGAGAGAGAGAGAGAGAGAGAGAGAGAGAGGGAGAGAGAGAGAGAGATATGAGCCCCAGAAAAATAATAAGAAAGAAAGAGACAAAAAGAATGACGAAGAGACGGGACATAAAATAGGCTGACAGGAAAATAAAGGAGGTATATATGAACATAGAAACAAGAGAACACATATATGACAAAAACCATCAAGCTTGAGAAAAGAGACATAGTAGAAAAGCACATAGAAACCAGAACCTAGGTGAAATGATTCTACAACTCTTAGACCAATCTTAAAAAGAAAATATATCTCTAAAAAGAAAAGCTAAGGTAAAGAAAAAGTGTGGATTATATATAGCCAAGGATAAAAGAAAATACAAGTTCTGATATTAATACCAACGATTGTTGACAAAGAGGTATGCAATTTACTGTATGCTTAGTTGATAGAATTTTTAATTTATATTAATATTTTTCTTATAAAATGATATATTCTAATGTACATTGTCAACTAAATAATAAAACTCATTCATATGCATGTTGTGTAGGGAAATTGTTTAATAACATCCTCTATCATATCTTGACCATCTTTGCTAAAGTTTCCACGGTTCTTTTTGTCACAATTAGTCAATATTGCTGAGATGGTCGTCTCTGGTTGAAAGGTTCCGAAGAAAATCTTTAGCATAAAAATTTTATATGTTAGGACTCTGTCAACAATATTACTCGATACTTAAGATATGATGAATCGAATCGAAATTCTTTAAGTCGATAAGAATTTCACACGTTAAACTGAACTTATTACAGGTAACATAATTAATATTACCTGAAAGTTTTAAGCTGACTGATTGGGTATTAATCAAGTTACTACCGATGAATTTGATAAAATAGAAACTTATATATACATTAGTCCATATTTATTCTACTGTTAAAAATATTACGTTAATAATAAATCTCATATTTAATGAAAATACACCATACTAAACCTATTGCAAAAAAATAACTAAAATTTAATTAAATCACTACAACAATAAGTAATATATTTTTATTTCATTTACTGCAAAACCAACTACTATTCGTTAGCTAAACTTGTAGTTAAATGCCATTTTTTATAAAATAAACAAAAAGTCTACAGTCATTAGGGGAGAAACGGATGTAGCTTGATGTAGAAATGGATAATTAGCTGAGGTTTAAACTTAAAGTAATTATTTTTTAGCAAAAGTTTACAGTATTAAAAACATGGATTAATAATATAATTATAACGTTTTTATAACATACCAGTGCATACTGGTAAACAAATAAATTACTTTTGGTAATTTTTTTTTTTATCAAACCCAATTGAGTATGCATACTTCTACTTGCTAACTAGTCTAATTAACATACTATTTTGAAACCCCGAACCTTCCGAAACCCTAACTTGAGCTCTTCCAACTTTGCAATCCATCCCGGCATTTGCTTGCGACTGAGGAAAACGTGGAAACCTCAGTCAGGATAGACGCTACAGCTTTTGTCAATAAACAATAAATAAGTGCAATGGTCCAAAGCCAGAGGAACCAAATAGTGGAAAAGCGAAACGATTTACCCCTGGGTGGTTTTTGTTGAAAATGACCACCCATCCAACTGCCACCCACACTCGGTGTTGCTTAACTTCGGTGATCTGACGAGACCAAGTCAAGCTCAATGCTCCACGCCTCGACCAAAATAATACTCAGAAAACCAGCTCTCACCATTTCTCTTCCCGTGACTATATAATTATTATTAGCAAGATTGAAAATTTGAATTCTTGGAAACCTGACTTATCGCCTTTACTTGACTTTTTTGCTGACCTGAGTAAACGTAGACAGATTAGAGTGAGCACTCTGATTTATTAACCTTCCTAAAAGCTACGTATATGTGACATCAATGATTTATTTCTATTGATCTTTCTACTCTCTCTACTATAAAGATTTTAATATTTTTATTCCAAAAAAAAAAAAAAAAAAAAGAACGTCTATTTTTAAAACAAACGTTGAAAAGTAAATATTATTAAAAAAAAAGAGATAAAAAGTATATATGAATAAATTTCAATATTTGAAAAGTGAAATGAAATTCAACATTTCCAGTGTTTGAATGACTTACAAATAAAATAACCTTTAAAAATAAAGTTTATTGTTTTATATATAACTTTTATATAGTGTGATATGTTTTCCCTATGGTATCTTTTAATTTGAACGTATCATGGTATATCACACCTACGCATGTCTAAAGTAGGGTGGTAAAAGGGAAGCCAAACATAACGAAGATAGATGTGCAGAGAGAGAGAGAGAGAGAGAGAGAGAGAGAGAGAGAGAGAGAGAGAGAGAGAGAGAGAGAGAGAGAGAGAGAGAGAGAGAGAGAGAGAGAGAGAGAGAGAGAGAGAGAGAGAGAGAGAGATTCTGTCCAGTGAATCAGGATAAAATGTTCACTCGCCTACGTCAGAACAAAAATAAACTAAAAGTTTACATCTATAAAATTAACGTCACCTACATGATTTTCAGATAAATGTATACTTACTCTAAAATCGTAATAATTATACTTATTTGATTTTTTTTTGTATCAGATTTATCAGAAATATGTTACCTATTGCAAAGGTATAATGGACAACATACGTATGAAAATTTTTTATTGTAGAAATGAATAGAGGGTACTAAATTATGCTACTCGCTGAAGTTTTTTAGATTTTTTTGAGACCCGGAACTATTTTTAAATAATTATTGAAAGTTCTGTGATTTCAGTTGGCACCCCTGAATCCTTAATAATAAGGATAGAGACTGGACGCCTATTGACGCCCCCAGGGGGCGTGGCCGCACTTTCAATAATTATTTAAAAATAGTTCTGGGTCTCAAAAAAATCTGAAAAAAATTTAGAGTAGCATAATTTGGTACTCTCTATTCATTTCTGCAATAAAATTTTTTGATGCATGTTGTCCATTGTGAATATAGTTGAGTACTATATTATTTTAAAACATATATTGAAAAAAGTAATGCATGATATGTATAGGCTGAATTTGATATATAATAGCTATTTTGTTTTGTCAGGTGAAAAACCATAATGAATTCGGAAGAAATATTTAGAAATTTTTGACTTAAATAATCATTTTCACAATTATTAATTTATTTTGTAATCACTACAAATATTATATATATTTTACAATAATAAGCCTACACAGCTATCTGAATGCATCACCAATGGACAACATACATGAAAAAAATTTATTGCAGAAATGAATAGAGGGTACAAAATTATGCTACTCTGAATTTTTTCAGATTTTTTTGAGACCCGGAACTATTTTTAAATAATTATTGAAAGTCCTGTGATTTCAGTTGGCACCCCTGCAACCTTAATAAAAAGGATAGGACCGAGACGCCTATTGACGCCTCCAGGGGGCGTGGCCGCACTTTCAATAATTATTTCAAAATAGTTCTGGGTCTAAAAAAAATATGAAAGAATTCAGAGTAGCATAATTTGGTACCCTCTATTCATTTCTGCAATAAAAATTTTTCATGTATGTTGTCCATTTTTTTTTTCACTACCTCATATTGGCTCATATTTTATATTTATGTAAGAAATGTGCGATGAAGTGGTGGTGCGAGTGGCGCAATTTAATTTAAATATGTTTGATTATATTTGATACTCCCTTTCCTTTGCAAACACGAAGTGAACTCCAAGAACGGTATAAATTTCTTTTAAAATTAAAATATTATAATGATATTTATATTTATAATTTTATTAATAATTTTTAAATAAAACTAACAAAATTATTTGAGAACGATTAAAATTAAAAATATATTTTTCCAAACATATTTTTAACACTATAATGTTACATTTTTTTAATCTTTTATTTTATTATAAAAAAAATTATTAACAATTTTATTTTAATTTTGAGTTAAATATATTTTGTAAATAATTAAACATTACATTAAAAATCACATTTTGTGTGATTTCTATTATTACATACATTCCTTTTTTAGTGTTCTGCGAGTTTTTTTTTCTATTAAAAAAAGAGGTATATATTCATATTAATATAAAAAACCCATCATCTTTACCAATAATAATAAAAATCTCATTCGATTTTCTTCTGATGGAAGGGGAAGGCAAGCAATTGTGGACGTCTATTGGTACTTGTGAAGCGACTCTGAGGTGTGGTAAATGGGGGCTTGGTTTGATGATACGTGGTTACTCAAGTGCCGTGCTCCACTTGCGCAAGATCTCTAAAATATTAAGGTAACATGGTATCCATGGTTAAATTTGTATATATACAGGTCATTATGGGTGACGTCATATGAAAGAGGCTTAAAGTCAGCTGATATTGCGGTTTTCCCACCGTCCTATGTATAAAAACAACTCCCTATTGCTCTTTTGGCAAAAAATAAATTAGAAATACTTATTTGATAATTTGGCAGTATATACGGTAATTGGATAACCACAATACAAGGATAGATCTTGTTACAAACTATATCTAAATATATTTAGTTTATGTATTTATTTTGTATTAAATATATGGTTGAAATAATTAATAAATAAATTTATGATAAACATAATATAATTATAAAAATTGAGACGAAAATATATAAGGGTCTTCATAGAACCTTACCCCTAAATTTTAGAAGGTTGAAGATGTTTTCAAATAAATAGCTACTGAGGAAATTTAAAATTTTCTTACATGGAGGCTTCTAGAAAAAATATTCCGGCTTACCAGACAGGTGTATTTTACATATTTAGAAAAGTATAATTAAATTATTTTGAATAATCATGACAGCTTTACAATTTTCACGTAAATAAACATGAAGACAAAGTATGGAAACATTCTTTTCTCAAAACAATATCTACAAGAAGAGTGACAATATTTAAATAAATTGTTAAATAAAATTTAAATTTGTGATAAAATATTAAGTTATTATTTATTATTTCTATTT
Organism: Siphlonurus alternatus; assembly: GCA_949825025.1. Taxonomy (NCBI): domain Eukaryota; kingdom Metazoa; phylum Arthropoda; class Insecta; order Ephemeroptera; family Siphlonuridae; genus Siphlonurus; species Siphlonurus alternatus. The sequence continues at coordinate 6,458,641 of OX463784.1, read as the reverse complement.
TTTAATTAATTAAATTTTTTTAAATATTTTATTTAAGTCTTAATTATTTAATGTTTTAAATTAGAAAAATATTTATATTTTTAATAACAAAATTAATATAAAAATATTTAAAATAAATATCTTGTCATTCTTTTTAATTACAGCTTCTTTTGTTTTTAAACAAAATACATTTCCCAGCAGTTTTCTCAGCTTGGATATCGATACACAAATCGATTACATGTAATTACGAGATTGTCAATCTTACTTTTAAATAATTAAAAGTGAAATTAGTATCCACAAATCTAAATAATTCTCTTTTTAAAGCAATTTTAATCATTTTCAGCAACAGTCTCTAAATCTGACCAGTGCATTGACGCCGGTCAGAGAGAAGACAGGTGGCGCGACAAATTGAAAGCGGACTCAAATTGAATTAAGTCCATCCTAGGCTGCAACTAAAACTACTCACAGAGTTAATTCAATTTGCGTGTATCCAATTTTATATAATTTTATTATACCTGACAAAAAATCTATTCACTGTATAACAAATTTCATTATCATTTCTTTTATAGTGTCAATTTAATTGTAAAATGTCACTTTTAATTCAAAGTATTTAATTGCGTTTTGAAGTAATTTAATGTGGAGAGATTTGCATTGATTTATTTTAATTTATTATCTCTTTCGTGGGCACAGAATATAAACTCGTCACCTCAGAAAATTTCCTCTTGCGACCTTGTTAATCACCATGGGGGGCAGGGTATGGTGATTAACACGACTGGCAAGTAGGAAATTTTCCAAGGCGATGAGTGTACATTATATCTCAATATAAAAGTCAAAATAAAAAACAGCCCCATATCGAAATGGGGGCAAATGAAATTGATTGCTGAGCATTCCATTCAATATCATTCACACGTTGAATTTAAAATTAATTCTATGTATAGGCTCTCTTTAGTTTATAATTTCTAGAATTTGTATAATAATTTATTTTAAAACTTTAACTACAAATTATTAACAATATAGCAATAATTTCCATTGCTCTATTCAATAGTCATTTGAAAGCATACAAATTCTATCAATAATGAATTAATTCATGTTTATATAACACTTTGACATATAATAATAATTATATCAATGGACTTTTGACAGTTGAAAATACCCCCATTGATAAAACAATTTAGAAGGCTTCATTGAGCAATTCATCAAATTTATTTGTCACCTTTGATTCAACATGTGTCACGCTTTCAATACATCATAATTTATCAAGTAATTTGATTCCAATTTTATTGATCAGTCTAACTCAATGATTTTGTAAACGTTAAGTTCACAAATATAGACATATAGTGTTTAATTTACATAAATTATTTGAAAATATAATTAATAATTTCTAATTTCCTTGGATTGCAAGAATTTATATTATTATGTACAAAATTATGTACATCTTTGTCACAATAAACCACTCATACGTTAGCTACGTTAGCAAATACCTTTTTATTGAAAGAGCATCGTAATTAACGCAATTCACGGCGAATTCGCCGCCGCATATGATTTCACAGCTTTTACGTAAAAATCGCGTCGCATCGCCGTTGTCGCCATCTGAATCCGCCTTTATGAAGAAAATTAATAATTAACGATTATGGGACAAAGATATCTCTTACATTTCCTTCTTATATATATATTATATTCCTTATATTTAACTATCTATTTTTAACATTTTATAATTATATTACAAGTTATAATTTCAGAAAGCTTAATTTAATTAATTATATATTTTACACACACACTGCTGTTTTGAGGCAATTTCAAATCAAATTTTAATTTATATATATTTTCATTAAATAAGACACAATTTTGTGAGTGTGTTTTTATTTAGTTGCTGTATTTTTGCGTCAGATTGTATATTGTCTGGTTTCAAGTGTTGATTATGTTTGAACATGTTCCTCTAACAAGATATTATTGACACAGAGATATTGTATTCGTACACTAACATTATTATCTTAATACTGACGTATCAAATTGGACTTCTTCAAAATTATATTTATTTGTCATTCTGTAAATTTATAGTTCAGTATTTTCACTATATACATTATAAATTGCTTCATAGTAATAGTATATTTTCTAAATTATGTAAAAAAAATAATAGTTGCAGATGCTCTATGCCTTGAAATTAAATGTCCCAAAACAAAAAAAATTCAATCTTCAAAATTGGAGACAAGGGAATTTTTTTAAAAATCTTCCTTCTTTTGAATTTAGTGCCAAAACGTGACGTAGAAACTGCCTAGCAGGCGAAATTTTCCTACAATAAATTTATATTTTCAATTATCACTCTTAAAATAAACTGATATTGGAGACAAAACTATTGATACTAGGGTAGAAAAACCCGCTGATTTCGATTGTGTTACTAAAATTTATAGCCAATCACTCCTTGACGCTCAAATTATGATATCAGGCAGTTGTTGTGTGTTAACTAGGGAGTTTCTACGTCACAATTTTCAGGTTTGCGCGCAGGTTGCATACTTTGCCCCTATTCTAATAATCCCTTCAGAGTTCCCAAATTTGAGTTTAAAAAGTTGAAACTTAAGTCAAACTTACTGTTAATATGTACCCTATCATAATATAGTAGTTAAATTAAAATTTGAGTTGTAAGAGAATTCCCCATTACTACGTATACGTACGTACATACATGACGGTGTACAATACGTATCCGTTGACGATCGACAGATAATGTTATTCTTATGAGAAGTCGTCAATTAATTCGTATTGAACACCGTCATGTAAACGTATATCGTGAATGAAGTTAAATGGCAATATTTTGTAAAATAATGTTTTATTTTTTTTTTAGTTAGAAATCACAATGAAATATCTACTATTTTTAAGTAACAAAATTTAGTTCAGAATTAAGAAGATCATTTCTAAAATTGGACCATAAAAGACTAATCATCCCAACATTTGTCTAGTTGTACTGAGTAAACTATGTTAATCTGTGTCAGTATGATCAGTTATTAATAAAGCTGATAAAGCATTATTAAATTCATACCTGTGGTTGAAATTTATTACATCTGCTAATAATTTGATTATGATTTTTAATAAGGAACAGCAGTTCGAGTCATTAACGAATAATTAATATTTATTATTGTACAAATAACCTGATAGAATTATTTTATTGCATATTATATGCATGGATAGGACACTTTGAGTTATAATTTACAACTTTTTTATTGCATATTTTATTTTAAACCCAAAAACAAGGAGAATGATTTTGAGAGGAGTGTATATTAAATTTGAATATTTTGTTACAATTAATTATTTATTAATTACTTTTAATATTCACAATTAATTTTTAATGAATGATACAATGGACCACTCCTCATTTTATTTGTAAGAGACTCACTTGTATTTTTTGTTTAATTTAATTTAATTAGAATTCATTAAAGAATTTTTTTTTTAAGAAATGTCATAAATAGTGTTATAAAAGTAATTATAATTCCATCAGAACCATGATGAATACCGGAAACAAGCCCAATTATTATGAAAATGTTAATTTTACTTTATAAAAAGTTTTTTTTTTTAATATTTAAAATTAATGATATAATTTTAATAAGTTAACATAACACAATAATTGAAAAATAGTAATATTTTTTTTGAATATCATCATATAGAATTGTACTATTTGTAAAAAATATGTAAATATAAATTATATAAAAATATGATATAAAATTTTTTTAATGAAACAAATACGCGGCAAGTTTTTCTTTGATCTTCCAGGTCACTGAAAAGTCAATCCAAATCGTAAAATATTGTGAATGACCACAAAACCCACTCTCAAAACTCCCAATACGTTAATCTATGTGTTAACAAAACTTCTGTTATTGGTGGAAAGTTATAAAGTTTATTGAAGCAAAGCTATAACAAGAAAATCTAATTAAATATAAACAATCACACCTGGTGTTCATTAAAAATATTTTTTTAATAAAAATTTAGGATTTAAATGTCTCTCAGGGGGCGAAATTTCTCAGTAATACACAAGGATAAATTTGTTGAATTTTTTCTCAGTAACTAAATAAATTAATTTGAAAGCATTTGGTTCTGATTTTGTTTTAAATAACATTGCTTCTTCCTTGTTCTCTGAAACAGCCATATCATGTTATTTTCCAACCAAAAATGTCCAGTCTAAATCCTCTTTATAATTATATAGTTTCGTAACAACAAACTTTTATTATCTTTAATTTCCACTTTTAACAAAAATCATGCTTTGTCCACCCAAATGATGCAACTATATGATTCTCTTGGTTTTGTATTATTGTAATTTTAGACTGACAATATTTATTTTGTTGGATCCGTCCTGACTGAGGTTTCCACGTTTCCCTCATTCACATATAAATTTCAGAATCGATTACATAGCTTGCCTGATTCCACTTTAGATGAGATTGCTAATCACACTGATATTGACGTGCTTATATTGTAATGTACAATCGAAAAGCAATAAAGATGAATATGAATATGATAACCCACAAAACATATACATTAAAGCTTTAGATGACTTCGGGTTGTAAACATAATGGAGGACATTCACGAAGCTTTTTAACCCCCCCCCCTAGTGCAAAATTGAAGTCGATTCTTTCCTGTAAATACCCTGTAGCCAACCAGTAGCTCTAAACCAGTAGGTAACCAGTAGCTTACCCTGTAGAACCCTGTACACACCCTGTGGATGTTACATTTTTACAGGGTACCTACAGGGTTCGTTCAAAATTTCTACTGGTAAGACAACCTGTAAGTTCCGGTAGCAATCAGTATCTAGCCCGTAGGTACCCTGTACGCAGTCAGTAAAAACCTGTAGGCAGTCAGTAAAAACCTGTAAGCAGTCAGTAAGAACCTGTAGGCAGTCAGTAAGAACCTGTAGGCAGTCAGTAAGAACCTGTAGCTACTCCGTAAATCCACCTTGTCGTAACCTGTAGGTTCCGGTAGCAGTCTGTACCTAGCTTGTAGCTTCCTGTAGGTACCCTGTAGGTAGTCAGTGGGAACCAGTAGCTATCCTGTAAACTTACCCTGTATACACCCTGTAAGTATCAGTAGCATTATAGAAAAAAGTAATGCAAAAATATAAATGAGGTAGTATTGACATCCTGCCTTTATGTAGTAGCCCCTACCATATACCCTACCTAGCCCTAGCCTATCCTACCTGCCTTAACTAACGAGTTACGCGCGCGTATAAGAACTACCTATGAATTGCCAATATAAGCTTCACCGTCCTTGTGACAGGCGTACTCGAGTTTCTCAGATTTTCAATCAAAATCTAAAATCAACTATTGAATTTACAGCCGTATAAAAATATTTGTTCAATTGTACGCATCAATGGTAATAAAACAGATACTTTATTTTTTTAATTTTTAATTTTTTAAAAATCATTAATTATTTTCTGCACATAATTCAAAATCAGTAATACGATTTTATTTTTAAAGTCAGATTATTTCAAAATACAAGCTATTTAATTGTTATTTTCTTGTTGAAATACTTTCATTTTCAATGGTTACTCAATTAAAAATTAAATCTCAGCTCATGAGAAGTATACTCTTTTCAGGCAGGCTCGAACTGGCAATATAAGACTGGGTTAGGGATCCCTGACTGGCCCTTCATATTTTTAACACAGGAGCATAGGAAAAGTGGCCTCAGACCCCCTGAAAAGTGACCCCTGCTGCCTAGCTTTAATGCCCATATGGCCATGACTGGCCCCTAGCTTTTCCCAGTCCGAGCCTGTTTTCAGGTATACAAGCACTTTTGCAGTGACTCCTATAATTGACAATTAAATGAGCTGTGTAGGTGGTGAAAGGAACCACAAAATATTAATAGCAAGAGAATGAGGTTATCAATTTAATTAAAAGAAATACAGCATCATGCAAGGTTCTTCATGTATCATGCCTATATTTATGATGCACATAATTTATAATCATAGAACTAATATGCTAGCAATGAATGTAATTATAGAAATATATGTAAAAAAACTTTAAAGTGGAATCTGTGGCAATCGTGTCATTATATGTATGGATTAAAAACTGATGAAAGCTACACACAACTACTGGAAACTACTGAGTACTTACAGTGTGATTTTAAACTCTATACCTGTAGCGAGTCTGTAGGTTCCTGTACTTGCTACAGATTCAAATTTAATGCAAGTTACCGATGATTACTGGAAGCTACTGGTATATTACAGAATGACTGTTACCTGTAGCGAGTCTGTAGGTTCCTGTACTAGCTACAGGTTAAAAACTCACGCAATTTACCGATGATTACTGGAAGCTACTGGTATATTATTACAGGTTAGCTGTTACCTGTAGCGAGTCTGTAGGTTCCCGTAATCGCTACAGGATAACAATTTACAAAATCTACCGATGATTACTGGAAGCTACTGGTATATTACAGGTTAGCTGTTACCTGTAGCGAGTCTGTAGGTTCCCGTACTCGCTACAGGTTAATAATTGACTAAATCTACCGATGATTACTGGAAGCTACTGGTAAATTACAGGATAGCCGTTACCTGTAGCGGAGTCTGTAGGTTCCTGTAAGCTACGGGATCGAGTTGTACAGGGTTTTACAGAGTGTGTACTGGTTAGTAGAGACTTTTACTTATTGCTACAGGGTAGTTACTGGGTTACTACTGGATCGCAACCAGTAGCGAAAAGAGCAAAATCAGAGCCTACAGGGTCAAACTGAGTTTACTGGGTGTGTACAGGGTATTTACAGAGTTTTTTGGCCTCTACCGGTTGGATACAGGGTTTTTACAGGGTATCTACAGGAAAAAATTCTACTCGGGCCACTTCAGCTTCGATTTTTATCCCTGATGCTAAAGTGATGGTTAGCTCCTGGTTTAGCACCAGGGATAAAAATCGAGGCTAAAGTGGGGGTTAAAGTGCTTCGTGAATATCCCCCGGTGTGTAATTAGTAGGTAGAAGGATCCAATTGTTGTTTAATAAAAATAAATAATAAAAAAATAAAAATAATCCCCTTAAAAGTGACCGGTTTTCTTTCCATTTTACTTTTTTTTCTGGCAGAAACTCATCAAAAACGTGTTGTGAATTTGACATTATGAGAGAAGTCACAAAAAAACAAACATTGGATATCGATCTTTGATGAAATTAATTGAACTTCTCTATCAAGATGGTTCATCGCTTCCTATAGCTTTAATGTACACTTGGTTTATTTGAAATTTCTATATCAGTGAATGTATTGTTGCCGCCTTCATTCCTATCCTTGTCATCCTGTCACCTTACTCTTTTTATCCTAAGGGTTGTCGGACACCCGAGGGTGTGTGTTCCGACTTTTTCTAGCTTCCCTTCGTCCTTGTCTATAGATTCCCCGAGGTTGAAATAAATTTCCTCTTTTCTTCACTCTCCTCTCGTATTTTTTCCTCTTATTTTGCACCATTTTAGAGGGAAAAAAAAGACAAGATTACGTCTTTTTTCCTCATCTTGAGCATAAAATGTTAGAAATATTGTCTTCATTTCATCCTCATTTTGAGCGAAGAGGAAATAAGATGTGTTTTATAGGTAAAAAAAGTAGGTTTAGACGTGTAAAGGACGAGTTGAAGATGAAATTTTTCAACTAGGGTCTACTCATTGAGGTGAGCTAGATATTCGGAAAAGTAACTAAAAAACACATAAAAGGGGAGTTCTTTTTTAATTTTCCCCGCCACTGCATTGATCTTTCTCAAATTACGATACTGCCCACTTTCTTCTACTTGCATTGACGTGGGCCATTGATTTCAAAAAAAAATATATAAATAAAAAATAAAATAAGAAACTATGGTCAGTAAAGATCGAGTGAAACAGGTCTTTTTTGTTTGTTTGTTTGTGACCGGTGATCATGCTTTAAAAAAAAAAAAAAAAAAAAAAAAACAAAAAAAACAACAAGATTTTAAATCAAGCAATCAATAGTAATAATTAAATGATATTTCTGCTGTATTTTTATTCTCAAAAATTAAACAATGTTTACAATAATTGTAATTTATAATTGTATATTTCAATAATATATTGAATTCTAATATTAAAAAAAAAAAAATGAAACCATTTTTTCCCATGCGCAAGGTACTGTAATTCAAATACAGACTGTATATCGAAGTATCTGTTTTATACGTAATAAACTATACAATGTGTGCACTGCTATTTTGGACGTAGATATATTTGTTTATTGTAAATATGTTTAAAAAAAATACACTTTTTATATCATGCTGACGTCAGTATTAAAGATGAACTAACAATGTTTTTATTTTGTCATCTTTTTGTCTTCAAAGTTGAGTGTTTCGCTTGTTAGTGATATAACAATATTTTATTTATGGTATTATGTGTTTGTTGCAGTTTATAAAATTATTTATGCTTCATATTAAAATAATAATTACACAAACTTATTTTCTTTACTCAATTTTAGCTAAGAAATCAAAGATATGTATGAAATCTACAGAATGTATTTTCTATCTAATTCACTGAACTACATAATACTAGGGTTACTAAATATTTTCTGTATTCATTTAATTTAATATGGTATATTATTAAAAAAAAAGGGTAACAAGCTCTAAAATAAAATAGGTTTTCTTAGGTTGAAATATTAAAAATAAGTTTAAGAAATAGAAATATAGTTAAAAAAACTCAACTAAATCATTATCAAAATTAAATGTGGAATCAAAAAATTAAACAAACGCGAGATTTCTCAGAAAATGAAACTGTGATTTTAAAGGTAAGGTAACACGGATCAGCTGACCCAATGCTAAAAAAATCCCACACTTGAAAGTTACGAATAATAATAATAATAAAAATGTTCTCCTGTACATCCCCTATCTGCAGTAGCTAAAATATCAGGTATACAAATTTGAGCTAGTTTTTGAGTTATGAATTTGTACACCTGATATTTTAGCCACTGATAGGGGATGTAGAGGACAACATTGTATTTTTTTTTTTCATAATTTTCATGTGTGGGATTTTTTTAGCATTAGGTCAGCTGATCCGTGTTACATTACCTTAACTTTACTCATTTTAAGTATAATAATAATAATTATACCGGGCACTTGACGCAGTGGTATGCGCCTCTGATTCGTAATCGGAAGGTCGTGAGTTCGATCCCAGCCATGCACCGCCAAACTTTTCACAAGTGACAGTTGCTAAAGAACACCCACTCGTGCATCCGGGAGGTGATTGATGGCATCCTCCATCAATTACCGACCATCCTGACTGAGGTTTCCACGGTTTCCTCAGTCACAACCAGGCAAATGCTGGGATCGATTGCTTAGGCCATGGCCGCCCCGGTTTGGAAGGGACCCACAAAAGTAGGGTCTACGAAGAGCCTACTTTTAAGTATAAAGATTTTTGTACGATGTAATTTAACGTTGAAGCTTTTACATTTTTCACTAGACTGTGGGATGTTCTGTTAAATGGAGAGTTAAATTGCTCGTGCAAATGAATCAGAACCTTCCCTTGGTTTTATCTGCCTCGTACAGACAAAATATTCTTAAATAAAAAAGAAATCACCACCTACTTAAATTTTTTAAAGTTCAAAAGGTCGTCCTGAAATTGCAATTTCATTCAACTTTAACATTTGAAAATTTGAATGAAATTATATCATTTAGAAATGTTATTAAAATATCAGAAATACAATCATATTTCAGTAATACGATGCTTTCTAATTATTATAAGATTAGTTTTTAAAAGGGCGTAAGTTAATATCGTAATCATAAATCGAAAGATCAACCTACATTTTTATATAATTCTAATAATTCTCTTTTCATGGAAATTTAAAGGTTGCCACAATATTTAAAGATCCTCCATTTCCTTTAAGATTCATAATTTAATGCTAAGCAAGTCAACAATAAACCGTGAAGAAAATGTAAACTGTTTGTACGTATTTATTTTAGTAGACTCAAAATATAACCGAGTTGAAATAAATTTCATATTTTCTTCGCTATTAAGCTCTCCTCTCGTCTTTTGTCCTCTTATTTTGCATCATTTTAGAGCTAAAAAAGAGGGGAAAAGACGAGATTACATCTTTTTTCTTCTTCTTAAGCATAAAATGCTAGAAAAATTGTCTTCATTTTTTTTTTTTTTTTTTTTTTTATTGGTCATATTTCAATTTACAAGATCAGCCAAGGTTATTAAATATAACCTTATTGGCCGATACAAAATACATAAATAATTTTTCTTCAAGACCCTTAATATAGTTATTGTTGAATTTCATCCTCACTTTGAGCGAAGAGAAAATAAGATGTGTTTTAGAGGCAAAAAGATTAGGTTTAGACTTGTAAAGGATGAGTTGAAGATGTAATTTTTCAACTTGGGTACATTTGCATACACATGAGTATGTAAAATTGTAGATTTTAAAGTAAAGTGCGCGCTAGAAAAAAAAGTCGAGTTAGTATTTTCTAAAAATAGTTCAAGTAGTCCTCCATATCAAACCAAAATTCAAAAAATTCTATCTCAAATAGGTTTGCCAGAAAAAAATTGCAAAGTCAGAGTGAACGCGTCGCTTAACATGGGGCCTTACCTGACAAAAACCCTCGAATATCTCGAAAAAATACACCGTTAGGTGGTATGAAAAAAATATAGTGATGTTCTATGACCCAAGCTTTAACCAAAAACCGATTAAAAAAAATTTCTCTCGAATCCATTTTTCCGTAAAAAAATAATAAAAAATCTTATGGGAATTAACATGGTATATTTTCTTGATTTTTTTACGGAAAAATAGATTCGAGAGAATTTTTTTTTAATCGGTTTTTGGTTAAAGCTTGGGTCATAGAACATCACTATATTTTTTTCATACCACCTAACGGTGTATTTTTTCGAGATATTCGAGGGTTTTTGTCAGGTAAGGCCCCATGTTAAGCGACGCGTTCACTCTGACTTTGGAATTTTTTTCTGGCAAACCTATTTGAGATAGAATTTTTTGAATTTTGGTTTGATATGGAGGACTACTTGAACTATTTTTAGAAAATACTAACTCAACTTTTTTTTCTAGCGCGCACTTTACTTTTTAAGTGATAGATTAATTGACGAAGTTATTATTAAAATTAAATTATCGTATCTAATTTATAAATAATTATTACTCGAATATTGATCAATACTTATTTAAAAAATATTTTTGTTAAAATTAAATTAAAGTATGTAATTTATAAATAAATATTACACTAAAATTGTGTGTCAATCAATTCAAAAATATTTTTGTTTAATTATTTTATATTTGCTGCTAAACAATTTTACACGATCAATAATTTTTTTATCCAATTTTCAGATTTGATTGGTTGAACAACACATCATTTTTGGTATATACCTTCATGGTATTGACTAGTTTTATATAAAGAGAAATGAACCTTTCCTTTCGTTTCTATACCCTTGGTGAGAGAGATCTTTTCTATCTAAAAGTAAATATAAAATCAATTCGATGGCTTACCCAACTGAAGCGAGGTAGTAGAAGATTAAAGAAGCCCATCACAATTTTTGTACTCACCTGAAAAAAAAAAAGAGAAAAAATACATGGTTAGAAATTTATAATAAAATTAATTAAAATTACATTATATTTTAGACAGCTCTGAAAGCGTTATACCTGCCTGATTTTGTGAACCTTCAAATACAGATTTTGGGGAGACGAGAAGAGTTATTTATACACAGCTTTAAAATAGTGAAAAAGTTTAACTCGTTATGTTTCCGGATTCATTAATTATACTGGAACTTGATTTAAATACATGCAGTCTTAAATGTAGTTAAACGAAACATAAAATTATATAAATTATTTTTCATAATTCTTACCTATAATTTATTAATATTGAAACTTCATATTTCACATTATTTATTTTGAATAATTTATAAAAATGTTAATATTATCAGAAAATAATACAGTTGTTAGAATGGAGTATCGAGGTCAATTTTTTTTAATGCAGAGAAATGCATAGAGGGTGCAAAGCACTCTGATTTTTTCAGATTTTTTAAACCCTGAAAACTTTTTTTTAAAAAATTATTGAAAGTGCAAAGAAAGTGACACCTCTGGACGCCTCTCCTAACAAAAGGACCTCGAAAAAACTTTTTAGCAATACTTCCAGGGTTCTAAAAAATCAGAGTGGCATATAACTTTTGCACCCTCAATACATTTTTGTAATAAAATTTTTTGAGGTCGATACTCCATTGATGATATAAAGTCATTGGAAAAGCTCTAGTCAAAACAAATATAAAATTAAAACTTGATATCTATACAGGAACTTAAGTCTAGCCTATACTTAAGTACTATACATAAGCCACAGTATAGATGAGGCAATAGACTGTGATACAACGAATAACAAAGGAGCAGGAGTAACATTCGTGCGGTCCAGAAATGTACATTAACTTTATGCTAATATTTATCAATATAATTATAGGGATGAGAGATATAATTAAGCTTTAGTACAGTCTAATTAATTTGTTATTCCTTCCGGAAGTAACCGGAAGTGTGAAGTTTGCAGCTCTTCTGTTTGTAATTCAGTTTTGAAACTTTACAGAGTGGTTTGAAATAGAAGTACTGACCTATGTGTGAAATTTTAACGCTGAAATACGAATGGAAAGATCAGAAACCTTACACTTCCGGCTACTTCCGGAGAGAATATAATGTAAATTTGACTATATTTTAAATTTTAATCTTGTGAGATTATATTCTAAACTTAGGTTCAAAAATTTTATTTAAAGTAAGTATAAAGGGTGTTGCTAATTTATTCAAAGTATGTATAGCAAAAAGTAAAAAAGGCATTCAGATTATAAGATCTAAATTAAAATTCATTATTTATATTTATAATTTCAGCTTTTTAACATAATAAAGTTTATTTTAGAACCATATTGTTTACTCATAATGAAATCATAACACAGGCTTGGTTTTATACAATAAAATATAATCATGTTTACTCTAATACGATTCTATAATCAAAAAAGTTTTGTCAGTTTTAAATTAAAGATTAGGGGACGTAAGCTGCACCCTACTTAAATAAAGTTAAAGGGAGTTTAAAGTTGAACTGAGATAAATATAAAAAATCGTAAGCCTTACTGAAGTTTACCCATGCAGGATGGTTATAGGATATAGGTTATAGGATGTTATAGAAATATCATAGGTTAAATCCTGGTTTAAACTCGCTTCAGTGCAGTTTAATATAAGCTAGGTTCAAATAAGGGTGGGGATTGTGTTCAATGGACAACATACTATTACATGAAAATTTTTATTGCAGAAATGAATAGAGGGTACCAAATTATGCTACTCTGAATGTTTTCAACAATTTTTTAGACAACTATTTTTAAATAATTATTGAAAGTTCGGTAAGTTAAGTTGGCACCCCTGAATCTTTAATAAAATGGATAGGACTGAGACGCCTCCAGGGAGCGTGGCCGCACTTTCAATAATTATTTAAAAATAGTTCTGGCCGGGTTTTAAAACAATCTGAAAAAAATCTGAGTAGCATAATTTGGTACCCTCTATATTCATTTAATTCTGCAATAAAAAAAAATCATGTATTTTGTCCATTCTGTTTTTTAATAACATGGTATTGTATAATAGAATTGTACTAACGCAACCGTTTATAATTTCTGATAAAACATCCCGGATTCAATTTTTTTTTAAATATTATAAATATATAAATCGGGACATTCTGTGAATTTATAAAAAAATTAAATAAAAAACATATTTTTTACTTGAAATAAAATTTAAAATTTGAAAATTATTACATCACATATCAATGTTAAATTTTTGATAATTTGTAATACCTTTATTAATAAAGAAATTTTATTTTTTTTTTTTAAATGTAATAGTGCTTTAATGGAGTACCGACCTCAAAATTTTTTATTGCAGAAATAAATAGAGGGTGCAAAAATATGCTACTCTGCATTTTTTCAGATTTTTCTGAGACCGGGAAGTATTTTTAAAAATTATTGAAAGTCCATTATGATGACGTCACGAGGCGCCTCTCCTTAGGAAAAGGATAGGACGTTAACGCCCGTGACGTCATAAAACGGACTTTCAATAATTTTTTAAAAATACTTCCCGGTCTCAGAAAAATCTGAAAAAATTCAGAGTAGCATATTTTTGCACCCTCTATTTATTTCTGCAATAAAAAATTTGAGGTCGGTACTCCATTTAAATTCAAAATCTCAATATTACTTTTTTTTTTTACATTGTTTCTTGAAAATTAAAATAATTGGTAATTAGTGTATAATATAATATGTGTATTTTATATTAATCTTGATACAAATAAATTTATTATGCATGCATTGAGCAGTATATTATAATATATAATCATATTTTGAGTTGTACAATACAATTATTTTAGAGATTATATTATCAAACATAAATGATATTAATTCACTTTATATTACAATTTATTATCCTATTATAATACCCTATTAAAATATCTACCTTTAAAAGTTCCTATGCAAATTAAATCTAATGATTCATAACAATACATTAATTTGAATATACAAGCAATTAGATAGAAGTAATGCAGTATATGATATAATTTATATTATAATTCTATTGAAGTGTTCCTATATAGAAAACAAGAGACTTCATTATCGTAAAGTGGGATTTGAATATATGGCTTGATTAGCTCAATTGGATTTTCCCGACAACAATATTATTAATTTCCTGCTCACATAATAATGATTAGTATTGTTTGTGTTTTATGACGCACAAATGAGGAAAATATGAAATATGAGGATTGTGATATATAAAATAAGGTAGTATGGTAAATATTATGATAATTGGTTGCAAATAATAAAGTGTTATTCAGAATTTATGCAATTCAAATACCTGCTTGCAATATTGATGAATTGATTATAAAGAATTAAAATTCTGCTATTAAAAACAAGCGCCAAATGAAATTAAAAAAAAAAAAAAGGCAAATCATTATAAATAATTCATAAATTTATTTTTCTTATCAAATTCGTATCGAAAAACCTTTATATTCTTAATTTGTGAATTCAATTAGAAAAAAATATATATATTTATATAATTTTTTAATCTTCATATATATACATCTTTCGTATTATTTTAAAACCACTGAAATATAACATGTTTAAAATATGTAACATCCAGATTCAAAAGGCTTTTATTCAGAAAACATATTGCAATACAAGTTTGGGTTGAAGTACAAGACTTTTTAACCAGATCAGCCATAAAAAAGAATATTAAAAATGCATTATTATTTATTTTTAAATTCAACTACCCCTTATATCGACGCAACCTGAATTACATTAATGCTAAAAAAGTTGCATAACCAATAAAAACTGCAGGCGGTGTTTTCAAAATGGCGGTTGTTTAAAAACATTTCTGAGTTCTGACAACATATTTTCTACTTCTGACATTTAAATTTTTTTTTCTTTAATGTTTTGTTCACCCTTCCAGTTCGGACTCAATTATGTTTCCTGGTCAGCACTTTTTATATAATAATATTTATGTTGAGGGGAAGCCTCCACAAGTGTCTGTTTTTACAACGTTACAGGCGAGGGAATTTAATCATAAATACCGCAAATTAAGTAATTTGTGTCACATTGTAATGGTGGAAAAGTGGGGAGTTTTAATATAATTTAATAATCTTATTAGTGGGCTTAAATTATTTACAGTTAAAAAATTACTAATGAACAAGGGTATTTCACGTACGTATAGGGTAGCGTCACGAGATTGTTGGATTGTCTACTTACAGGATAACGGCCTGACGTTTACCTCCCCTCCCTTCCCCTACCGAAGAGCAAGAGGACTCGTAAAACCATTGAAAAAAATAGAAAAATTAGAAAATTTGACTTTGTTGACACTTATGATTATTAAAGGGGTACCAAAGTGAATACTTTTTTTACATATTCGGGCAGCTAAGAATTATTCTAACATCCCTGTGGCTCAATATTTTCGTACAATGCCTAGTTATTTTACAATTAATTATTTAGTTTGAAAAGTGAGTTTGATAATCGTTGGTTTATTCAAGCATGCCCGCGGCCGCAGCGGCCGGTAATACGACAAGAAGGGGGCGGGAGGAGGTTCCCCCGATTCGCGGGAGATTCTCGTCGTATCAGCGACTGCTGCTGGAGCGCATCGGCTTGAATCAACCAACGGTCATCAAACTCACTTTTCAAACTAAATAATTAATTGTAAAATAACTAGGCATCGTACGAAAATATTGAGACACATGGATATCAGAATAATTCTTAGCTGCCCGAACATGTAAAAAAAGTATTCACTTTGGTACCCCTTTAAGGACACAAAAATGTAACTGGTGTATTCTTTTTGAACTAACAGAATATGAATATGATATAAATGTAATAATTGCCATCTATAATTTATGGTTAATTTTTTCTACATTTCCTTTCTTCTTCTTTTTTTTTTTAAATGCTTTTACGGATACTCTTGCTCTTTGGTAGGGGAAGGGAGGGGAGGTAACCGTCTGGCTGTTATCCTGTAAGCAACCCAACAATCTCGTGACGCTACCCTATACATTAGTGTCATGTTCAGGAAACCATTTCATTTAAATAATAAGAATAATTAGGAAATTGAAGATAATTTACAATTTTTTCTCTCCATATTAAATTGAGGGTAGGCGGGGAAGGGGAGAAAATTCTACAATTTATTAATTATTATAACTTGAAAGATTGATTTTTCTATTGCTTCATGATCATTACTTTAAGCTTCAATTTCAATGCATAAAAAGGGTGAGAAAATAAACAAATATACAAATGAAATTTGATGTACTCAGATTAACACCAAACAGGTAGCGTAGTGGTCATAAGCTGATTAACATTAGCTTGATTAGAATAACGTCAACACTCCCAGAGGCAACAACATCTTCAATTGAATGGCTTCCTAATGAGAAATATTATTGTCAAATATTAATTTAATCATAAGGACCATGATAAATTAAACCCTGAGGGCTCTATAAGTATTGATTATTGAAGTAGGAAGTTTCACAAAGATAAATATTTTAACAACAAAGAGATAATTGCTAATTAGTAATTTGTAGTGAAGTCTATGTTATAAAGGAGAGGGAGGAGGAGAGAGAGAAGAGGCATTTTAAATTTAGATATTATTACAATGATATCTTACTACAGCCAGCATATTCTGCTATCACTCGGGAGACCCAGGATCGCTTCTTGTCTTGGCTCAGGTGACTTTTCGTCACTTCGAACTGAGGTATGGCAGCGTGTTCTGGTAGCTTCCGAAAGGTGGCATGCATTAAATTTTCTTTTACTATAATACCTGTATTCGGGAGGTGCTAAAGTTCACTTTTGTAAGTTTGGTGCCGTCTGCTTTGACGATGTTTTTTTGTGTTTTCCCATCGTCACTCCCAGGCGAATGATGGGGCAGTTCCTAATACAAAGCCACAGCCGCTTCCTTTCCTAGTATCCTACTGTTGTTAAGTTTGAATGCTTAACGCCAATAGCAGAATATGCTGGCTGTAGTAAGATATCATTGTAATAATATCTAAATTTGATATGCCTCTTCTCTCTCCTCCTCCTCCCTCTCCTTTATAACATAGACTTCACTACAAATTACTAATTAGCAATTATCTCCTTGTTGTTAAAATATTTATCTTTGTGAAACTTCCTACTTTAATAATCAATACTTATAGAGCCCTCAGGGTTTAATTTATCATGGTCCTTATGATTAAATTAATATTTGACAATAATATTTCTCATTAGGAAGCCATTCAATTGAAGATGTTGTTGCCTCTGGGAGTGTTGGCGCAATTCTAATCAAGCTAATGTTAATCAGCTTATGACAGTAACATACAACGCTGTACTACGGTATCCTTCCTGTACGAAATTTCAATCTCAATTATTGATCGTGTAAATGACATTTTAGAATATGCTCACACTATAATATTGTATAATATACAAAATTAGTTTTGAGCTCCAAGAGAAAGTTTATTTCTTCATGTTCTATAATTGAAATTCAATGTTAATTATTGTAAATTAATTTTGCTTCTTAAGGATGAATCTCAGTAGGTTGATATCTCGCAATCGTACCGCCTGAATGCAACAAGACTTGCAAGGGACTTAGAACTCACCATCAATAGGTGGTATACAAATTTTGAAGCGAATCTGTCTTATCAGTTTTGTGAAAACTGAGATAGAAGTTTAACATTGGCCTTATGGACGGAAACCGGAAATGGAGCTGTTGTAAGAAAACTCCCTGAATGAATTTGCTCAAACAATAAGCGATTAAATTTTAGAACATTCTCGAATTTTTAAAATTTATTTCAGTCAATTCGTTTGCAAGAAAATATTCTTTGATTCCCAAGTAACTGAGATTAATCGTTAACCACATGACAATAAAAGTATTTATTTTGGAATTAAAAGTCGTCTTCATCTCAATTAAAAAGAATAAAAACTAAAATTTATAAAATATTATTTTTTTTTTATTTAAAAAAAATATATTTCATTTATATATTTTAATACCAAATAAAAAAATATCAAAATTGTTTTACTAAAAAAATAATATTTAAAAATATATTTGCTGCATTAATTGATATTAAAAATATTTACAATTTAAATGTTTTTTTTTTTTCTCTGCATTGAAAATAAACATTTTAGTATATAAAATGTCCAATTTTTTAAATAATTATAAATTAATAGTTACATTTTAAATATATATTATTGAAATTCAATAATTGAAATTACTATAGACAAAAATAGTTAAATTGTGTATAAATATCATTAAAAATATCAAAATAGAGCTGTGAAAATCGCTGTCAGAATTAGTTTCTTCATTTTAACATTTTTGCATGTGAATAGATTCGTCAGTGATGTGGTATGGCGGTTATTCAAGTGTCAGTCTGTTGATATGAACTAAAAATGAAGAGGATTGAATGTGAACGCCAGAGTAAGCCTTTTGTAAGTGACTATGGAAGTGAAAATAATACCACCACATTCGCTAGTTGAGCGTGAAATAATTCCAAACTGTTTTGTAGGTACGTCAATCAGAATATGGCAGGACAGAGAGAGAGAGAGAGAGAGAGAGAGAGAGAGAGAGAGAGAGAGAGAGAGAGAGAGAGAGAGAGAGAGAGAGAGAGAGATGAAAATGTGTCATGAGTTTAAATGAAATAAAATCAAAGGCATAAAAATGTAAAAATAATGAAATATTAAAATATTAAACGATTTTCATGTAATTCCGAATATTATATTCATATTACTTATTATATGTATTTTTTTTTTTTTTACATTCATTTATAAAGAATAGAGGCTTCAAGTCAGCTGATTTTTTGGTGTTCCCATTGTCCTATGTAAAGAAAAAAAAATTAATTCATTTTTTTACTAAGATTTTTTAGAGAAAATTCCTTTACTGATTTAAAAAAATACAGTTGATAATTGAATAATTAGATTTTTTACGTTATATTATGAAGGAGAAAAATTAAAAAAAAAAATGCTTCATTTTCAAGTGCAAGATGGACCTTAGCGACACAAATGAGCATCACGAGCAGCACTCACTTGAATCTATTGTATTTTTATGACATTTCATTTGTACTCTGATCGAAGAATAAGAGTAATTTTCTAACATTATTATGTTAAAATACTGATACACACAATATGATGCACTTGTGTGTGGTTCCGCAGGCTTTGGACATCACTTTGGTCCATTGATAAAAAGTAGAGGTGTCAATCCTGACTGAGGTTTTCCACGGTTCCCTCAGTCTCACCTCAGCAAATGCTGGCGATGCGTAACAGGCCATGGCCACCATCCTTTCCCTATACCTATACCCATTACCCCGCCGCGAGCTGTAAGCTCTTAGGGGTGAATCCTTATAAATATATATATATATATATATATATATATATATATATATAAAAGATACAAATACAATGAAACTTAATATATATTTTTTTCCAATTTTCAAAAAATCTACCTTCAGAATAAATCTCCCGCTGATATCGATATTGGTTAAGAAAAAGATTACTTTTGAAAGTTTTTCTTCGAGAGAACCCTTCTTTGTTATATTTACAGTTCAATGATTCTGGTGTCTCACGTGAAGAATATGCGGTATACAAAATATATAGGTATCTTGAATTCTTGGAATCCGCATCAGTGGAGTATTCTCTACATATCACAGAATGTATTTTTTATTTATTTTCCTTCACTATATTATGTATTATTTTCAGCCACATTATTTTTTGCTCGTGCAGCACTGCAATACAAATTCTTATATATAATAAATTCGATCTTCTTCCGGAATAATGAGATATCTGCATACTACGATAATATTCAAAAAGACACTGCTACATTACTGTCAGAACCAAAAAAGGTGTACCCCTGAATAGCATACAAGTTCCATAAGGAGAGGGGCACACCTTTTTGGTTCTGATAGTAGCTGAGTGCGTAAT
This sequence comes from Siphlonurus alternatus, assembly GCA_949825025.1. Classification (NCBI taxonomy): domain Eukaryota; kingdom Metazoa; phylum Arthropoda; class Insecta; order Ephemeroptera; family Siphlonuridae; genus Siphlonurus; species Siphlonurus alternatus. The sequence goes on along the minus strand of OX463784.1, from coordinate 6,438,323 downwards.
GAACTTTACATTTCATCAATTTTCAGGTCAAAATTGCGCTCACCTGATATAGCAGATAGCTCATTATTGCGTTCAAGGGATGAATTACTGTAGATAACAAACTTTAATTAAATAACAGTTTATCATTAATTTTTAACAAAATTGAATTTTAAAGGGTTGCTTATTTCTTGTTTGAAGATATTTTCAAATTTTTATTATTATTTCTTACTTTCTCTTAAAAATGTTAAAAAAAACATCTCTCTCCTTATAATACTTATGGTTAAATAAAATTAAAGTAACACAAACCATGGAATAGAAACGACATCTTTTATTTCTATAAGTACTGCTAGTAAAATTATAAATACATAAACTTTAGTACAGTTATGTTATGTATTTTTTTTATTCTACCTTGCAAGTGTAATAAATTATTTACAATTTGCATATTATGTAAATGTTTGCTGCCTTCAATTTATGTTAGTGCATTACTGTCACTTAAGTAATTGCAAAGTAAACAATATGCTTGGAATATAATATATCATCAGGGGAAACTGCACAAGACACTTAGTTGATTTATGCCTAATGAGATACTTTGCTATACCAACTTCAAATGCCTTTTAAATTAATGCCTTGAGTCAGTAGTTCAAGATACAATAAAAAAATTGTATTATTTAATTCACCCTTTCATATAATAAGACTTCAACTGAACTCAAGTTCCGTTTTTTTTTTTTTTTTTTGGGTAGGAAACTTTGTACCGTGTATTTTTTTTTCTATTTTATTTTTATTTATTTTTTTAAATACAAATTTACTTTTTAAAAATATATATACTTATTTATTTTCTTGGTTTGATAACTATTATATGCTATTTCACTTTAATTGTTTATTTCCTTATTACTGTGTGTTTACAGCAGGGATTCACTACACAACCTTCGGGAAGTGAATTGTTCTTATTGGACTGACTGTTGGTGAATTTCCTGCCTGTGATTAGTTGTTTATGTACTCATGAGGGAAATATAATAAATATAAAATTTCTTTTTTCTTTTTAAATCAAACCAAAATTGTGTACTAGGTGGTTTCAAACAGGTATAGTTAAACATTTTTAAGCTAAATGTGGTTAGAAACCTGGCTAACTGCTTCGTGAATTGCAACCAATAAGGGCCAAACAGTAATGTTGTGTAACAATTTTATTATAAACATTTTCAGTGTCCATTATCAGATTAATTCACGTTTTGTAATTTCTTTACTTTCCAGCACTTGATGTGAGTGTAAAAGTAATAAAAAGCTGTTTTAATATAATCACGTTTTTGCATTACCATAAACATTATTACGTTGGCGTATTTTATGTTTACACACTGTTAGTGTAATTTTAGCATCTTAATTCAATATTCTTATGATTATTAATAACAAAATTAAATTACGCCACGCTTAATGCTGTTATAAATAATTATTCAAACAAGTTTGATGTCTGCGCCAAGGTTGCTTTTATTTTGTAATACATGAATATTAATGGAATAATTATAAGTTGCAAAAATACTGCACGTTTCAGAAACTTCAAAGTGGAAAAAAACTGATTGTGGAATTTTTTTAATTAAATTTAATTTATTTTTACTATTAAAACATTTCAAATAAAAATAATTTATTGTTTAATTTAAATATTAAATTGTAATAATATTATATTTTTTTTAATTTGATATTTCAACAATTTTCGGTTTAATTTTTGTATTTGATTTAACAATTTTAATCTTTTAATTATTAATAATTTATTAATTTAAATTAAATTTAATATTATAAAAATTATAAATGTCCGTGTTTAATATATTATTACAACAAAGTATCATACATATATATTTATAATTTATGTTTTGTATTCTAACTTGTGTCTTTAACATGAAAATATATTACAGATGATCTCATCTCAATTATGAAAAAAATATTTAATTTTATGCATGTCACATTATCATGTGTATCATGAAATTAACATTACCATGAAAGACAGTGCAATGTTACTTTGTAATGTATAGTAAATAATTTATATATTTTTTTTTCAGCCGGACCCGTAATATAATTATGTTTCAGATTTGAAGAATGAATGGGTAACGTGCGCATGTTTGTTTCGATGAAGCTTTTGGTTACAATACTTTGTTCTAGACCAAATAGGAAAAAATATAATTAGGGAGTTTTCAGAATTTGGAACATGATTGTTACTTTTAACAAAATAAATATTTTAATACATTAAGCTTAATATACTAAATGTCAACTTTATAATAAATATAAAATTGTAATCGTCAATAAAAGTAAAATATCAAATCTATACAGTATTATAATAAATTCCTAGTAATAAAAATTGTGTCGATAAAATAATATACAGTTATATTATAGTTTTGTGAAGGTCATTAAGATTAAAATAATCTTGACTGATTTTTTAACTTATATTGATTAATGAAATTAAGTTAAAGCAAATTTTATAGATGAAAATTTTCAGTAACATGATTATACAAATAAAACAGAGGTCACTGAATAAAAAATTATCAAGTTTTTTTCTCATCTTCATTTTCATAAACGAGTAATAAAAAGCGACATTTTATTTGCCATAACAACACCATAAGCTTCCATTGTCTAGACGCAAGGACATATATTTACGTGCAGAAGCTACACTTTCTGAGGTCGGAGGTTACACAAGAAGTTACGACACTCTCTAATGGAAGAGAGTTCACAACACTTTTGATGTCCCTCCTGATGTTACTTGCTTTTTATCGTTATTGTAATGATAATGTCGTGAAAACACATTCTAGTCAAAGAAGAGTCAATTTGGAAATACAGTTGGAAAAAATATTAATACATCGTCCCTCGTCTGGAATAATGAGCTATCTGCTTAATTTCAATAAGAGGAAAGAAGTCATAATCTAGTCTTTTACACTCAAATATTGTGCAAAATAAGAGGAAAAATGATAAAGAGAGACGTAACACACTCAATGTTAAAAAAAAATTACAAATGAAAATTATGAAACATCTTAAAATGTTATCTTCTACATCCCCTATCAGTAGCTAAAATATCAGGTATACAAATTCGAGCTAGTTTTTGAGTTATTATTTTCATTAATATCTGTGAATATCTGTGAGAATTTGTTTAACATTGCCCGAGTTGTTATAAATTTCATCTTTTATTCTCCATTAAGCTCTCCTCTCGTCTTTTTTCTTCTTATTTTGTACAATTTTAGAGAAAAAAAAGACGAGATTACGTCTTCTTTCCTCTTTTCGAACATAAAATGTTAAAAATATTGTCTCCATTTTATCCTCACTTTGAATGAAGAGGAAATAAGATGTGCTTTAGAGGTAAAAAGATTAGGTTTAGACGTGTAAAGGATGAGTTGAAGACGTAATTTTTCAACTAGGGAGGGCAAATTAAGAGTATTTAAAAGATTAAACTTGAGTTAACTCTCAAGTATTTTTATTTTTCAATTCAGGTTTACTTTTTTACTAAATATAACAATGTCATCTACCTTCCTCTTTTACAAATTGTTAGTACATATAATTTTATTGAAAGTTAATAACAATATACCAAATTGAGATATTGATAAAAGAAAATCATAAATTTTATGAAGTAACTGATGCATGATAGTAACAAAATTAATAAAAGTGATACTCGCAGGGAGATGAAAAATATATCAAATTTTGTAAAATGTTATTGCCATTCTTTTGAAGTATCTTTATATTTTAACTGACAGGAAGCATCATAAATTATAATAATATAATGTAAATCATTCTAGCAAAAATATCGCTTTTACTTCACAAGTAATAAAATTTGCTTCACTACCATTTTTTTTCTTTCAAAAAGCTTTTATGTTAAAAAAAATCAATATTTTATTTCTTTTTAAAAGTCTTATGAATAGAAGACTCCCTTAGGTGTAAAATGATTAATGAGTTTATTTTAATAATGTAAATATCCCAGAGTTTGCAAATTATTTATGTCACATTTCCCACTAACTCAAGTAGAAAATTTATATTAGAAAATTTATTTATATATCATTTAATTAATTTGAAATGTTTCATTTCAATATTTACACATCATAAAAAGTAATTAAATTAATTATTATTTTAATGATAAGAAACCTACATTAATTTCATTTTTGAAATTTTAATTGCTTTTAATTTGTTTTAAAATTTATGCTACTTTTTTATTGTTTCTGATTATTTTTAAATTTCTGTTTTAATTGTTTTTTTTTTTTCAAACAATGTAATGCTTAGAAAATATTTTCATACCTTATATGAAAATAATAAACACTTAGCTTTATATTTTTTATACTCTTCATAAATTGAATTTATTGATATATTAATTGATATCGGTAAATTCATACATAGAACGATAAAAGCACTAAGAAATCAGCTTAATTGAAGCCTCGTCCAACATTAGATATAACTCAAAAGGTTCACTTTAACTTCATAACAAGGCTGTCATGTTGAAACTTGTTTTGAGGTGTTCCAACAAGTATGTCCTGAGAGGCATTCTAGAAGATGCTTCATAACACCAAAGTTTCGGTAGTAGATTTAACTTTCAAGGTCTATATCGTTACGAAGTCTCTCAACTTTCTAATGGGATGACAATAAATGTATCTGATCAGTAATCGGAAAGTTTTGAGTTCGATCCCAAGAAAAGTCATTTTTTTTTTTTTTTTTTTATTGTCACTTATAGTCTTAGGAGATGCATGGTGAATTACTCACCATCTTCTAAGACTAGTGACCGGGTCAAAATCATTCTGAAAATTACAATAAACCTTCTTTACATTACAACATTATTCAGTGAAAGCAATGAAGCAAAAGTCGGTCTTATAGTTTTTGAAATATTCAGGATATAAATATAGTTAGAACATCATTGGAAATCAGGCGGCCGTTAGACAAATCAAGTCAAATCAGCATCTTTTTCAACTAAAAAATTAATATCTCAAAAACTGTACTGAATAATTACTCTTTTTGCTTCAGAAAATAAACCGTCATTTTGTTCCCCATGTTCTGATCTAAATTTTATATTTTTTTACCATGAAAAAATATTTACACTTCTCACAATCATCATTAAGAAAATCCTGCAATCCTGTACTCTTATATAAGCCAAACCCACGTGACGTCACTGCAACGTATATTGCATACTTTACAGGAACCTGCCGCGCCATAGTGTTGTGTTGCATCAGCAGCGTGTAAGGGTAGAAAATAGAGGAAAAAAGTCTGTCCATGGAACATGATTGGTGGATGAAAATCACAATGTGACCCCACCCCCCGAATTCATTTTAAGATCCCATATTCTCTGTCAAGTTTAATTTGGAATATGAAATACTTATTATAATTAAGGAGCTAAAAAAATATAAATACATTGAGAATATAAATTAAATGAAAAGTTTAGTTGTTATTTTTAGCAAAAATTTAATGGAAACAAATTATCTGTTTTTTTAACATTAATAATGTATTCACATCATTATAGAGTTGAATGAGATCCCTACTTTTTTATAAAAAAATCATGAAATTTTTTAGTATATATAAATTGTAAAGTACTATTAGCAAAGTTTAATTTGAAAATGGTGCTTATTGATGCAAAAATAAGCCTTTTGAAACATTTTTTCACATTATAAAAATGAGAAATATACAAGCTTCGTATTTCATAGAAAATGCTTAACAATAACAAACATTTCTACTAATTATCTGAAATCTATTTTTATTCTATTTTTTGTTACTTATAAAATATTGTAGATGGTTTTTCCCTAGATATTTTACTTTTAATGGAAAGTAAACATAGAGAGCCATTTTCCAATGCCTTGGAGATTCCTTTATTGCTAAGAGGATGAAGCTTTATCAACCCCCTCCCCTCCCTCCCTCCCTCCCCTTAACTAACGTGACGAAGTGAGGGGAAATGTTCACGTGGCAACTTTGACCTGTTAAAACTTTAGCAACAAACATATAGTCAAACATACATGATATTCCCTCCGGAAGTAGCCAGAAGTGTAAGGTTTCTGGTGTTTTTCAGTGTTACAATTTCACACATAGGTCAGTACTTTTACTTCAAACCACTCTGTAAAGTTTCAAAATTGAATTACAAACAGAAGAGCTGCAAACTTCACACTTCCGGCTACTTCCGGAAGGAATGTTAAATTAATTTAACTGTAGAGGTAAGAGACTTGATGATTGTAGTTTCAGAACTTATAGCTTTTAAAGGTTTTATAATGTAAATAGCTCGATAAGTCTTTACTTTTTTTCTCTTTTATGTTTCATAAAGTAAACTAAATTAGTTATAGAAGATGATGCTTATAAAATTGCTAGTCATGTATAAAAAATCGATTTTTAATCAAGAAAAGATTATTATTAAGAAAACTTCAATAACGCCTTGCTTGTTATGCAACTTTCTGAGCAAACAAGTTAAGCATGTTGCATACTTTACAGTAAAGTATTAAAAAAAAAGTTAAATTTTATTAAAATTTGTTTTTTTTTATGTTTTTTTTTATATATAACTCATAATAAAACTTGTCATTTATATTATTAGAAAATTTATATATTGTGAAAAATTAAAGTAACTAATTAATTTCTTCTTCAATACATAGCTTAGATTTTTTTTTCCAGTTTGAAGTATAATGAATTACGAATACCAAATTCTTCTGCTCGTTGTTAGTAAACAAAGTATAGAGTATTGACCTCAATTTTTTTTAATGCAGAAATGGATAGAGCGTGCAAAGTTATGCTACCCTGATTTTTTTTCAGATTTTTTAGAGGCCGGGAACTATTTTTAAAAAATTATTGAAAGTTATTTTTGTGACGTCACGAGACGCCGCTCCTTAACAAAAAGATAAGACTTGCCGCCGCGTGACGTCACAAAAAGGACTTTCAATAATTTTTTAAAAATAGTTCCCGGCCTCTAAAAAATCTGAAAAAAAATCAGGGTAGCATAACTTTGCACGCTCTATCCATTTCTGCAATCAAAAATTTTGAGGTCAATACTCCATTGTTGTTTAACGTCTGTCGCGTGAAGGTAAAAACATGGGACGCTTGTTGATTTACATGTTAACTTATATGGAAAATGATCGTTAATTATGAAGTTGAAACGGTTAACTATATAGCGCTGGGGGGGAAGTGAACCCACTAGAAACTGAAAGTTCAGTGACAGTACAACTCATTTTTGTGTGAATATCGGCTAATTAAAAAAAAGCATTTTTTTTTAAATCTTTATACTCATTCATTAATTACATTTTTTATGAGTGAAATTTGTCAATAGGGAGTTTGATGTAAAATAATTTATAAGGTCATACGTTTCATCCAAAGTGCTATTACATGTATTTGTAATTAACTTTGTTTTTGATGATTTTCACTAAATTTCTAAATTAATAATTGAAATAATAGTAACTAATAATTTATAATATTATTTGATGGTCATAATAAAAAATTTCAACTTTAGGATCATCATTATAATAAACTAAATTTGATGTACACTCGTCGCATTGGAAAATTTCCATTTGCATTCTAATTAATCACCAAGCCCTGTGTTATTCTTACGGGGTATGGTGATTAACAAGGCTGCAAGTGGGAAACTTTCATAGGTGACGACTGTAAATTGAATTTAAATAATTAATTGTAATGATAATTTAAAATTGAAAAATGTAATGGGTGCGATTCACGAAGAAGTTAACCAAGTTTTTAACCACGTTTAGCTTAACCACGTTTAACTATACTTGTTTTACGTGTTAAACCAGCTATTTAAACGTGGGTAAGCTTAATGGGCGCAATTCACGAAGCAGTTAACCAGGTTTCTAACCACGTTTAGCTTAACCACGTTTAACTAGGGTGGTTTAACACGTAAAACAGGTATAGTTAAACGTGGTTAAGATAAACGTGGTTATAAACCTGGCTAACTGCTTCGTGAATCGCACCCAATATATGTTCAAAATGTTTATATAATTTGCAAAAAATATTATAATAAATTATTATTAGTTGCCTATTTCAATTATTATTGCTGTAATTTGTCAAACTTTTTTGAAACGCAATTATCCTCTTATCTATATAACGTCACGAAAGTGCCAAGGAGGTTTAAAAATCAATTTGGAGACATTGCTTGTACTGGAAGAGAGAGAGGTTTGAAATCTGTATTGAAGAGCTGTGACGTCATTGCGGAGTTCACAATAAGAAAGCAGCTATCTCCACAACAGTATATATTACATGCATTGATGTAGAAAATATCTTAACTCCATTGATGATAGGATAGAGAAATATCGGAACTACATTTTTTTTCTTGAACTCATTTTGTCTTATCGTTTCTTTCTGTACCGTAATGAGGCATAATGACTTTTTTTTTATAATGTAATGTTATATTTGGCATGTATTTCTTATCAATATTACTTTTCTTATAACTTCATACATGTTAAATTTGAATGAAAAGTTAATTACAATGACACTTTTCTTTTATCTAGAGTTATAATATTTTATTTCTATGCATTATTCATGATTATTCCATGTTGAAGTTACAAGTTTGTTTTTTTTTAATCAAACCCTATTGGGTACTTCTATTTACTAATTACATACTACTTTGAAACTTCGAACCTTCCGAAACCCTAACTTGAGCATTTCGCGGGCTCTTCCGAAACGGGGGCGGCCACTGCCTTGCAATCCATCCCGGCATTTGTTTGCGACTGAGAGAAACGTGGAAACCTCAGTCAGGATAGACGCTACAGCTTTTGTCAATGAACCGGAAGTGCAATGGTTCAAAGCCAGGGGAACCACATAGTGGAAAAGCACAACGATTTACCCCTGGGTGGGAAACGTGGTTTTTGTTGAAACTCCCTACCACGCGCGGCGTTGCTTCAGTTGCTTGACTTCGGTGATCTGACGAGAACCGGTCAAGCGCACTGCGCCACACCTTCCAAGTTACACTACACTTAAGAGTCCATAATATTACTGCGCAAATTTTGCAAGAATAAGGAAACAAGGAAATATTTTTTAAAATAATTTTAACATAAAATTATATTTTAGAAATATCAAATTATACAAAATCATTTAATTAATTACTTCAGTTAAAAAATTAAAATATATTTTATAAATTGTATAAATTTACTATCAATCTTTTTATTAAACGTTCACCTTTTTAGACAAAATATTTATTTTTGTAATAATCAGTAGACTTCAATTTAAATTTACGTAATTATATTAAAATCATGTCGATAATTTTCTTAACTTTCATATTGATAAGCAATACTCCCTTAAGTTAGAGATAACACACCCAATGTTAATAAAAATCCCATTCATCAGGTATGCAAAAACGAGCTAGTATTCGAGTTATTAATTTTTAAAGTTGGCTAATTTCCATTTCTCCATGTTAAATTAGTCAACTTTAAAAATTAATAACTCGAAAACTAGCTCGTTTTTGTATACCTGATATTTAACCTACTGATAAGGTATGTTGAGGAGAACATTTTAAGTTTTTTTCATAATTTTTATGAATGGGATTTTTTTTTTTAACATTGGACGTGTTATCTCTACCTTAACACGGTTAAATTATTTTATAAAAATCTTAAGTTAAGCAATGATTACATATTTTTTCTAAAGATATTATTGAAGATAAATCTTTATGAACTCGATCATAAATTCATCAATAAAATCTTTAGATTAGCGACAGAAAAATATAGCAACCATTCTTTTTGCAGTGTTTATAAGGTCGAGTTTGTTCTTCATATTATAGAACTTTCACCATTAATTTTGGTACAAAATACGTATTTTCACTCCACAATGATTACATTCTTCAATAATTAAAAATACCAAAAATTAGTAGTTACTCTCATAACATGCTATTAAATTTATTCTTTATTTTTTTTTTTTTTCTTTTGTAAATTAAACTTGGCTAATTAGAAAAGAGATATTTTTCTAAAAAAAGAGATTAATTAAAATGCTTGTTTTAATTACAAAAAGAATTCTACCTTTTGAGTTAATGAGTAACAGGCTTTGTTTTTTATTCACTTTTTTATATTTACATACATTGGACTACTTGGGGGAAAAATACATCCTTACATTTATTTTTAAGCCGTCAATTATAAAACAACAAGTTAAAACATGATTAAATGTTTGGAAAATTACTCTTTTTTAATCAATTAACCCTAACTGGGTACTTTAAATTACTAATTACTCACTAACTTTGAAACTCCGAACCTTCCGAAACCCTAATTTGAACGTTTCATGGGCTCTTCCAGAACGGGGGCGGCAACGTCCTTTGCAATCCATCCCGGTATTTGCCTGCGACTGAGGGAAACGTGGAAATCTAAGCCAGAATGGACGCTACAGTTTTTGTCAATGAACTAAAGCCAGGTCCAAAGCAATGGTCCAAAGCCAGGGAAAACACATGGTGGAAAAGCGTAACGATTTACCCCTGGGTGGGAAACGTGATTTTTGTTGAAAATGGTCACCCATCCAACTACTAACCACGCTCGGCGTTGCTTGATTTCGGTAATCTAACGAGACCCACACTACGCCACCCCTCCCACACTTTTGAGTGATTCTAGTAGTCTATCAATCTATCTCCCTTATTACCCAACTACCCACTGTTAAAAAGGACACAGTTTAACACCTTTCCTGCATTCATTATATTTTATATAAAACAGAAAACATGGAAAATGTGCAAACATATCATGAATATTGCTGGAAAAAACAAATGTTAGTTTTTTCGGTTCCAAATTTCATTCACATTTCCCTATTCCTTATAAAGTCTTGCAGTATTTTAAGCAATTAATATGCTTATGGATTAATAAAAGAATTTTGAATTTTGAATGAAAGGTATATTACTTTCAATTATCAACATAATTTAACCTGCAATATTTTTTTTTCTAGATCTTCTTGATTGCTATAAAAATACATTATAAATAGTTGCTATAATGTTTCTTAACTTTAATTATTTATTTACTTTAATTTCTGATTTCTGTTTCAAGAAAAATAAAATTACAATGAAAATATATAAATAGTCCTTCGTCTGGAATAATTAGCCATCTGCCATTTCAAGTGAGCGCAGTTTTTATATGATCTTTAAATCAGAATAAAATAAAATCTTTTAATTTCCCTCACCTGAAATAACAGAGATAGCTCATTATAGTAAGGAACATGGTAGGTAGATAGCTCATTATTCCGGTCGAGGGACGAAATATTGAGAAGCGAATTATAATCCTTATTGACATTACTAAATATAATAGATTTCAACGAACTGCTAAGGAAATATAAATGATTTGTATTTCCTCCCACTGTATTTATTTGAGTGTGTCATTTGATTACAAGAGGAGAGAAAGATGGGGGATGAAAACAGTCAATATTATGAGAAAAACTGGAGGCTTCTAATCGAGTGTTATGTTACTAGCCAACAAGAACCCTTAGAAAATCAACCACCCTTACTCTTTTTAATCAAATATCAAATTTCTTACTCTAATATAAAGTCAAGTGTCACATTTTTATGTAAAATAAACACAAACGTAGTTATATAAATACGTTGTTTATATAATATATCATATTTTACATAGTTATATAATACTGAGAATAATATAATAGGACAGAAAAGCATAGTACACAAAAACTCTGCAATGTACCAAACCGCTAAGATGTATGAATCTTTGACAAGCTGTCTGAAAGAGATAGAGAATAATAATTTGTTCAGATCAAAATTAAAAAGTGTACTAATATCTATGGAGTTTTATTTAGTTAAAGAGTTTGAAAGTAATAAAAAACCTGAAAAAAAAAGAAACTATCTGAATAAGCCGTTTAAATTTTAAATATCAAAAATATATATATATTTTTTTTAATTTTCATACTATTTTTATTAAATTTTAATCTGTATTCTATTTGTAATGTTCAGAGTATATTTTATATCTGGTAACTATATAAAATTGTTTTTTGTTTTGTACTAACTATAACTGACATGAACTTAATGTATGCGTTTTATGCAACCAACAAAAGTTTAAAATAAATAAAAATATATACACAGTATACTCTATTATATAACCATTTATAATATAAGCAAGTGATATTCAATGCACAGTCATCGCCTCTGAAAATTTCCCACTTGCAGCCTTGTTGATCAGCATGACCCGTAAGAATAACATAGGGCATGGTGATTAACAAGGCTGAAAGAGGGCGAAATTTTCCAAGGCGACAAGTGTACATGCAATTTGTTAAGATAATGTTTTGTTTTATTTCCACTGCCTTCATTCAGGCTTTTACTTTGTTCTCTAATCAGATTCGACCCACCTATTACATATTTATCATGTAAGGAGTATAAGAACAATTCAATTCTTATAGTTAAATTATTTCATTTAAATATTAATGTTATCTGTTTTATATTTTCTTCATATAAAATATATTAAAGTTGCAGCTCAGAGTAGACATACAGGAAATATAAGGTTGAACCTCACTAAAATGTACTGAGCATTTATTTTAATATAAAAATATTAACTAAAGAACTTATATTAATGTTTTTTTTTAAATTATTTTGCAATATACTGAATTTTAAAAAATTGTCAAGATTTTCTTTTAATAAAAATATATTAATTTTTTTTAAAAAGTAAAATTTATTATGCATATTCTTTTTTATGGAAATATTTATATCAATTTATTCTAATGACAATCATTCACAGAAAAATACTGAATGTATTTCTCCAAATACGAACTAATTAAAATTTTTATTTATTAAACATTTCTATTTTGCAAATTTCGAATATTTTTTCTTCATCATTCCCTTAAGATACAATGTACGTAAATTTTAAAGAAAATTTCTTTGAAGTTATTAATTAAAAATTCTCAAATCTCAAGCTATCTATTTTTCTTTCAATCAAACTCCTCGCTTAAACCAGTCAACCGTGCCATATTTAACATTGGTACATAATTAATTAAAAATTAAGTAAATACATAATTAAAAAGTATACAATAAAATAAGCATATTTTTAATCATACGATTGACCTTCAAAATATGATTCCGTTTCATTTCTATAAAAATTCAGTATATTTCTGCCCATGACAAGTTGTATGCAAGTGCTGACAGCAGGTAGTTTTACAGAAGTTTTATTTTCATTTATTTTAATTTCAAGTATAAAATTAAAAAATATTTTATTACAAACCTCTACTTTAATTATTTTAATTTTAATTAAATTATTAAAAAACCTAAATTAAATTTCGCAAAAAAAAAAATTATTTTTAATAAGAAATTAAAAAAATTAAAATTATTTAATTTTTTTATGGAATTGAATTTTGATAATTAATTTTATATTATTGATAATAATTGAAAAACAAATTAATGTAAATTTTTATAATATTTCTCTTGAAATAGTAAATAATAATATAAAAAGCTTATTTTTGTAATTTTTATTTCAAAAAGCCTTGAAAATATATTGTATCTAAATTATTAACAATCATTCCTGGAGGCATCTCAATCTATTCTCTTGTTATTTTTCAATATAACCTTTCCAATCAAATTTTGTCTCGCTTTAACCAACGAATGCCATGTTAAAATATTTTACATTATTATATGCCAAAAATATGCAATAAAAAAAAAATAAAAAATAAATAAAATAAAATAAAATTTAAGCATGAGTTTTTTCAATGCACGTTTAATTTTTTTAAAGATTCAAATTCACTTAAATTAAGTTACTTGTAATGTTTGTTTTATTTTCCTGTATTACTACAATATTATTGAGTGTTACCGACATTATGTTTGTTTTATTTTCCTGTATTACTACAATATTATTGAGTGTTACCGACATTAATTTACAAAAATTTGCATTTCTAAAATGAAACTACCAATTAAATGTCAAATTATTTATTTATAAATTAAATTATTTTAAATGTCAATTTTTGCAAATTTTGCATATATTTTCTTTTAAATTCCTTAAAACCTTAATTATGATTAAAATTTCCTTGAAGTTATTTAACAATTAACTAAAATAAAGCGTCCCATTCTTTCTTTATTTTCTTTCAATCCATGAACCATTTCAATCAAACCCCTCGCTTTAACCAAAGAAAGAGACCTTTTAATGAACTACACACTGTCAAAGGAAGCTCCATTTCCTTGATAAAAACGTGAACGTGTATTTTTTTTAACTATCTAAAAGAGATTAAAAAAAGGTTGAAAAAGGAAATGTAATTAAGTAATACGAAAGTAAATAAATTATATTTTAATGATGAAATTGAATTTGAATTTTTGTATCTTACTATTTGATATTTTGACAGACTTATCAGGCTGAAAATTATATTATAATTATTTTACTTTTAATATAATTAATATTGTTAATAATTTAAGGTGTCTCTTAAATTATATGTAAGCCTTAGGGAGCCCAATTCTCTTGCATTTAAGTATTTTTTGTTATATATTATTCATTGTTTCTTTGTTATCTTTTTTTATCATAAATTTATTGCATTGAGTCTTATTTTGGTCAAACTAAATATATACCAATAATATCATTTGTTCGACGTCAGATCGAGGTAGAAAAATGAATATGAGTTCTATATCACACAACGGACAAGCCCAATAACATGTGTTTTAATAGAAATGGATGATTTTATGCGGTGGATTGGTGAACTGTCCCGGGATTTCCTTTGTATGGTGTGGGTCACTACAACCACAGCCTGGACTAGCCGGAGCAATGCATAGACCTGTCAAGCCTACACACCGATCCTAGTCGTATCAGCAGCACAGTAAAGGACATGCAAGCGCCGCACACACACATTTACAATGTAAAAGCCACCTGCACCTGAGAGCGAACCTGAGCCTCCCGAGTGACAGACAAGCACGCATCTACTGCGCCACCGACAGATTTAAAAAAATATTATTGTCATACCCTTACCATAAAGTCGAATAAATAATTAAAATATAAGTAATTAAATAAAATATTTATGATTTTAAATATATTCCGATAAGATAAAATATGTCAAGGGCAGATAATTTAATTAAAAAGCGCTCCATTGCAATGTTCAAAGAAATGCATTTGATTAAAAGCAATTTAAATGCGCAGCAGAGAAAATTTAATTAAAAGTGCATTTAACTTTATAAATAAAAGAACAATTTTATATCCAAAGGTTATTAAATTACACTTAAACCGAGAAAATAAGTCCACAAATATAAAAAGATTTGATAAAATAAATCTAGTGCTATAAACAAGTTGCATCAGTTGAAAATAAATTCATTTCTGTTTATTTACTTATTTTACAACGTTAGCTTACTACAGCATATTCTGATATTGGTGCAAGCATTCAAACATAACAACATTATTGCTATAACAAACTTGTAGGAATAAGAGCGGCCGTGGCCTAATTCAAACTTTCCGCCATTAGCTATACAGGTAACCATGGAAACGTGATAAAGTTTAGTGTAATTTAGTTGGTTGTTAGTTATAAACTGCATGCAATAATCAATAAAATGTAATGAAAGTAATATGCAACGCTTGTATAATTATATTGTTTTCAAAATAATAAAGTTAAGAAATAGGAAAGAATTATTTATACCATTGCCGTCGTAGGAGCCGGCTCTGTTAATACTGTACTATTATGGGAGTGTGCATTTCGAAAAGAATGTAATCGGGGTTGCAAGAAATATTTAATGTCAAATCAAAGTGTTAATAACTAGGGAGGTATGGCGCAGTGCACTTGACCGGTTCTCGTCAGATCACCGAAGTCAAGCAACGCCGAATGTGGTTAGTAGTTGGATTGGTGACTTTAAACAAAAACCACGTTTCCCATCCAGGGGTAAATTGTTGCGCTTTTTCACTATGTGGTTCCCCTGGATTTTTGGACCATTGCACTTCTGGTTCATTGACAAAAACTGTAGCGTCCATCCTGGCTGAGGTTTCCACCTTTCTCTCAGTCGCAGGCAAATGTCGGGATGGATTGCAAGGCCGTAACCGCCCCCGTTCTAGAAGAGCCAGCGAAACGCTTAAGTTAGAGTTTCGGAAGGTTCGGGGTTTCAAATAATTAAAAAAATAATAATAATAATAAAAAAAATAACTACAAGAAAGTTCAATATTTACAAATCCATAACATTGATTCAGTTATTAAGCATCACATAGAAAAAAAGTTGAATAAATTCTATGCACACACATTTTTTTACTCACAAAGTTTACAACTCGAAACTTCAAAGACCCTAACTTACACGTTTCGTGGGCGCATTGGAAATATGACCCTAAAACTATCCTGGCATTTGCTTGTGACTGAAGGAAACGTGAAAACCTTAGTTAGAATGGACGCCACAAATTTCGTCCATTAAGGGCATTGGGTGTAGCACCGGTAGTTGTCAACACTGACGTATCTTCACCATGTTAATTTTTCATCCCCGCTCCTCGGAGTAATTTTTATGCTAGAGCTAAGCTGATTGCTGTAGTATCAAGATAATTAGTAGCACAAGTGCACAATTTGGCTTAGTAAAACCTGATTTAAAGAAAGGTATTTTTAGTAATTTTTTAATATACATGCATTTTTTTAAAATATAAACAAAATACTTTTCTTTAAATCAGGCTTTATTTAGCAAAATTGTACACTTGGGCTACTAATTATCTTGATACTACTGCAATCAGCTTAGCTCTAGCATAAAAATTACTCTGAGGAGCGGGGTTGAAAAATTAACATGGTCAAGATACGTCAGTGTTGCCAACTACAGGTGCTACACCCAATGCCCTTAACTGGAGTGTTTTCCAAAGCTAGAGAAACTATATAATGGAAAACTTATAGAAAACACGTACTGAACTACTAAAATTCTATCCTTTATAAAAATGAACCTTTATTTCAGTATCTTTTTCTTTATTTGATTTATAAAAAGATGAAACAAAAAGTATATAGGGTTCATTATTTTTAGAAACGAAACTTTACAACTAAAAAGACTGTAACTTACATTTTTTTATCATTGCAATCTTTATAAAATAGAAGAACAAAGAAAAGAATTTTTTTTATCTGAGTTAAATTATTAACTGCATGGCGTCAAAGGCAGAGCGGGAACTAAATTTGACGTGAACATTTGTATAGTGTTATTACGGTTGACTCCCATGACATTGCTACACTTAAATTTATTTGAAATTCCCGCCGGAAGTTACCGGAAGTGAGTGCTTTTTGATCTTCTTTTGAATTTTAAAATTTTGCAATAAAAAAAAGGCGGAAATCTAGTCCTGTCTATACAATGAAGGCTTTAAGTCAGCTGATTTCACGGTATTCCCACCGTCCTATCCAAACCTATGTAAAAAAAACAAAAACAAAAAAAAAAAACTCGAAATTGCTTTTTTGACAAACGAAATTTTTCAGAGGAAAATAAGTTCTAGTTTAATTATCAGAAGACCTTTAAATGGGGGGTAGGAGATAGTTTCAAAATAATAGCTTTAATATTATAGTTACAGAGAAAAATTCAAATTTTCTAAAATGGTGGCTTATGGTGAAAATTTTCCCGCCGGGGAACACTTGAAGCCTCCATTTTTAATATGAATACAGTTCAACTATTTTAAAATTACCACCGGAACTGGAAGTGGAAGGATTTTGATTGAAATATGAATATGAAAATTTTACAGGTAGGTTGAAATCCCTGATCAAAATCTCTTTGCTAAGTTTCAAGTTCAAATTTAATTAGAAAATTCAAAAACCTCGCACATCTGGCTACTTCCGGGGGTAATAATTTGTTAAAGTGTAATTCACCTACTTCCGGTTGTAATTTTAAATTAATTTGACTATATTCTATTCTATATTGTCACAGACAGACCGTAATTCAATCTAACAAGAAAAGCAATATACAAGAAACTTTTTCTTTTTCTGGGTACACAATACACCTCGAGATTACATGAACTTTATACCCCGGCTGTATGTGGGCGTGCCCAGTTCTTTTTATGGCTACAGAATGAATTGATTAAAGAATTGATGCTGAGAGTCAGAAGTTTAATGTAAAATGAGTACTACCAGACACTACGTTCACATGATGGTTTTTAATAGGCCAGGCCCACGTGATGTCACTACAACGCATATTGCATACCTTACAGGAGCCTGCCGCGCCGTTGCATAAAGGGAGAAAATGTAGAAAAAAATAATAATTATAAATTATAGACGACAATTATTACATTTATATCATTTCAATATCATCTGCTAGTTTATAAAGAATGCACAAACTACATTTTCGTGCCTTTAAATAATTATACTTGGCAACAAAGTCAATTTTTCTAATTTTTTTTTCAATGCTTTAGAGCGTACGGTATGACAACAGTAGGGGAAGGGAGGGGAGGTAAACAGCTGAGCATTATCCTGTAGGTAGGCAACCCAATAATCTCGTGGCGCTGCCCTGTGCAATGTAAAAAAACTAGTTTTAGAATTAGTTAAAGAGATTTTTAGTGTAGATATGAAAATCTTTCCCAGAAATTAATCTTAAATGTAAAATAGCTTGTGTCCTGAATAAACGAAGAAAAATGGGAAAAGTTTTGATCTTTCATGTAAAAATTTTAATCATGTTGTCAAACTTTTCATACTTAACTTTTTTAAACTGAAAATCTAGGTTAAATTTTATATGAAAAATGCCTCGTATATGTATATGATTATGTGTGTTATTTTTGTTGCGTGAATTTGTACATTTTACTGTTTTCTAGTCACAAATTTGATCATATCACATCTATTGATTTTTCAATTTTTATATATTATAAAAAATATATTCAAAAAGCAATTTAAATTATAAAACACTTAATAATTTATGACAAAACTGAAACAACAAAAAAAATCCTACCATGTTTAAGTAATTAAAAGGTTATTAGCTATAATTATTTTCTGGTGTTTTTTTTCCCCCGATCGATACGAAATAAATTCAAGATAGCGAGTCAGGCTCTGACGTCATAGCACGTATAAATGATTGAGTGAGGCATGTTTTATTAATATCATTTTTGAGTTATTTGATGAATACGTCAACTGTATCATAATATTACATGCCACCTGAATAAAAGAACAAAAAATAAATCCATACTGTTTTACATTTAAAAGTAAGAGTTTATAAGGAGCATTCACAAAGCCCTAAGACCACATATAGGGCTCGATTATTTTAAGCCCGATTTTAGGCATGCTTTTTATACCTAAAATTCCTGGTCTTAAATTATCGAGCCCTAAATGTGGCCCTAAGACTTTGTGAATGCCCCTTTATATTTCTCAACTTTCTAATACAATTATCTTCTGTATTAAAAAAAAATGTTGAAAAACTATACAATGTTAAATTATTTAAAGAATAATCCCAAGTAAATTTTTTTCCGTAACAAATACAAATTACCTGGAAGAGATTTCTAATTTTAGAATACTAAATTTCTTCAGCAAAAATATTTATATAATTTTAAATTAAATTTTTAATTTAAAATTATTATTTTAAATCATTTTTTTTATTTCAAATACCCAATATGAATTGCTGGATAAAAAAAATCAACAATAAAATAAATGTATTTTTATAATTAAATATAAACAAATTTAAATTATTTTTCTAATTTAACATGAAATATTTTTTTAATTTATTAACTGATTATTATATTCTCAACTCCCTAACTAATGTACAGAATAATACTATTTTTAATACTGTAGAATTAATGTTGAAAGGGCTATTTCCATGATTACAAAATAATAAAATGCACTACTTGAGCCCCACTCTTTTTCAATGCACCTAGACGAACGTAGGCACGTGGTAAATCAGGTGAATGGTGTATTTGGAGTATAATGTTTGTAAAGTAATAAGCAGTCTGTATTATTATTAAAATTGGGTCAATTAATTTAGCTTCTATACCTTCATCATTATTAAATTATTGGTTTGATGTTCATGATAAGAAATTTAATTATAAATTATAATATGCTTCATTACACACAATGGAGACTTTTTTAAAAAAAAAAAAAATACTTATATTCTTTAATAGAAAATTTTAAATGAGTTATTTTTGTTTATTAATAAAAATAAAATTAAAATTTAAATACAATTTTTTTTATTGTTTTTTTAAATGTAAAATTGTTGGGTCTTTTTCTTTTTTCAAAACAATTTATTTATAAATTTTTATTTTTTTATTAATTATTTTTATTTAAAATACTGTTTATAATTGTAATGCTGACCAATTTGTGGTTTCGATTGTAAAATGTGTTTTTGATTTCATCTCTCAACAGGGAGGCTTATTGTTAGTATTATAATTTAAAAATGAGAAAAAATCAATTTAATTAAGATATCTGATAAATATGTCATTCAAATAAAATATTAAATAACTGTTGTGAAACAATTTAAATATTTTCAATGCTTTTATTTGGTACGATGGTATTTTAAAATATCTATGTTCTAAGGGTACAAATTATAAATGATTTACTTTTAATTACTCTGAAGTTAGTCTGATCTTTTTGTCAATGCCTGTACATATCCACTCAGTTCTACGTTGCATTATTAATACACAACGCTACAAGGTTCTACCATATCTTATTTAACTTAACCCTTACACGTCGGCCTTAGTTTAACATAAAGTGAAGCCAGGGACTAAAAAAGAGAATGTATTTTACATGTCATGTATTTGTCCTCTTTTAGTAAAATTTACGTAGCAAAATCAATACATATTTTCCAGCTTTTTAAATCATTGAAGACTTAAATGCTACTACCATAAACTTAACCATAAACTTACCTACTTAAACTTAAGAAATAATAAATGGCATTTTTGAAGCCTTTTAATTCTGTATAAGTATGCGTTCATATTTAAACAAACTGGGATCACATGTTTACATTATTTTTTAACGCAAAAAATTAACTTTTAATAACCTCTCTTGTAAAAGGAGTAAAGTAATGTAATGAATATTTTTAATATTTTCTTCCTGATTTGCTCTCCTTAATTTAAAAGTTATGAAGCTTTTGAAAAAAT
This sequence comes from Siphlonurus alternatus, assembly GCA_949825025.1. NCBI lineage: Eukaryota > Metazoa > Arthropoda > Insecta > Ephemeroptera > Siphlonuridae > Siphlonurus > Siphlonurus alternatus. The sequence goes on along the minus strand of OX463784.1, from coordinate 6,417,489 downwards.
AGTAAGTGTAACGTATTATTATTGACATTTCAATGTTTTAACGTTTAACGATTCAAAAATCTAGCTAAATCGGTTATAGGATTTTTATATGAAACAACCAGGAGGATGTCATGGTGGCTCTATTTACTATGGTGCTGACACGGATAAGACCCATCTATAAGTCTCAGCCAATCAGAGTGCGTAATTTTAATCACGTGACCACAGTTAAGCACTCTGATTGAATAAAAAGTAGAACCATTTACGCACTAAATTTGAAAACAGGCGCACGTGACACCACCATAGTAAATAGAGCCACCATGATAATATACATGTAAGAATTGAGAAATCAATTATCAGAACATGCAATTTTACCTATACCAAATAATAATATAGATATGGTGAAATAATAACATTTAATATAATTTTACCAAAAATTTGTAATGAAATTCCTTTGTTTATTAAAAAGTTGAAAGGGGAAAAAATTGTTTATATTTGTAACGTAATATATCTATCGCACGTTTTTGTATGCATTTATGCATTTTCAGTATCTCTCTGTTTTTATATTTATAGTTATACTGTAACATTATAAATGTTTATTTTGGTTTTAGCTATATACTCTTTTTTTATTCTGAGCTTATTTATTTTTGTAAGCGATATTGTAAACCATAACACCTATATATCTGTAAGGCTTCTGGTATTGGAAGGACTGTATTCTTTATTATTACAGTAAAAACTGTTAAAAAAAAATCTCTTAATATCAGACATGATTCAAGGAAGATCATTATTTAGAGATTTTATTATGCAATAAATAATGTGTAAAAACACCACAGTTTGATTAACGTGTTTTATAAATAATTTGTGTGTTCCAAATCTTAAAAATTATTTTAATTTCTTGTAACTAAAAGTAAACTTACTTGCTTGATGAATAACAACAAAGAGACAGCAAAACAAGAACTCACCTGGAAAGAAAGAAACAGGAATTAGCTTTATTGCCAAGTTAACAAAACAAATTATATGCACATGTTTAGCAATAATACAAAGTGTGTTGACTCGGCTTAGGTTTGACTTAAAGAAATGTAGTAATTTTCTATCATATTAGCGTGATATTATTATCGAATGACTGCTATCATAACTATAATACTAGCATTGACAAAAAGTAGAGGTGTCCGTCCTGACTGAGGTTTTCCACGGTTCCCTCAGTCTCCCCTCAGCGAATGCTGGGACGCGTAACAGGCCGTGGCCACTATCCATTCCCTACCTTATCCCTACCCAGTACCCCGCCGCGAGCTGTAAGCTCTTAGGGGTGTATCCTTGTAAAAAATAAATAAATCTATTGCAGTTACTGGAAAAAAAAAACATTCAAATTTTCAAAAATTGTGCAATGTAAGCTAAATTTTTTTAATTTTTACCAACCAAAATTAGAAAAATAAGAAGTAGTAAAATATTTCGCACAAAATTGAAGAATGTATTGATCAATAGAAAATTTTACTCTATTAAAGCATTTGAGAGTAATAAAATGTCCGAAAAAGTATTATCAGAATTATAACATAAACAAAATTATAAATATACAGTATAATGTATTCTATAGTGACTAATTATATTCCATATAAGCAAGTAATTATCATTATATACGGCGATTTTTAGTTCTATTTTTTTTTTTTTTCTAATTTCTGTCCGTAATTATGTTTGATGGTATTATGTAACTTTTATATTTTGTGATTGTTCAATTTGACGTGAACATTGGTTTGTAATATACAGCCAGAGAGAATTTAAATAAAAAGTAATAAAAATAAAATATATAAAAGTTGGGAAGCATTATTGTGAGTCAATTTAAAGTATTGTATCCATACAACTCTTATAATTTGTAGATAAATTTTAAATAGTAATAATTTTTTTAACATTTCTCTAATAAAAGAAAATATTTATTGTAAACAAAAATTATAATTACATACATATAAATATTTTAAATCTTTAATTAAAAATAAAACATTTTTAAATTAAATTTTAATAGTTTTGGTAGTAGATTTTATAAACAAATTATAACTCCAAAGAGACTAAAAATTTTCAACGATGAAAATGTGACAGATTGGAGTGCGAGGGTGACATAAAGAGAGCTCTGCTGTAGAGAGGTAATCAAACTTGGCCAATTAACTCTCATCCCTAGTGAATATGCGAGGCAAATAAACCCAATAAGCTCATTAGGGACGTTCAATAATACATGGAGAGTCACCGTGAGTATGTGAAAACTTTTTAAACGTGAACTTTTTAAATTTAAATTAAATAAAGATTGATTTTAGTTTATTTTTATAAAAAAAATTGGCTTAATTTGTAATGAGATTTAATTGTTAGTAAAAATTTGTTTTTGAATAAAATATTAGTGTTGGTTTTATTTAAAACTTAATTTTTAATTAGATTAATAAATTATTTATATTTTAAAATTAAAATTTATAATAAAATAAAGCATTCTATTAGTTTAAATACTAAAAAATTACGAAATATTATTATTTATAAACTAATTATATATTAATGCATTTATAGAAATAAGAATTCAATGGATTGTACTGTTCTTTTAACTTGGTAAAACTGATTTATTTATTAATAAATTTTTATTAAAAAAAAACTTTGTTATAAGAAATTATCATTAGAATTCTAAAATTCCTTCTACAGATGTAGGTTAAGGGTAAGGTAACGCCACCAATGTTAAAAAAAATCCCTCTCACTAAAATTCTGAAAAAAATTTTAAATGTTCTCCTCTATACCCCCTATCAGTACCTAAAATATCAGGTATACAAATACGATCTAGTTTTTGAGTTATAAAATTTTAAAGTTGACTACTTTAACATGGAGAAATGAAACTCCCATGTTAAATTGGTCAACTTTAAAAATTCATAACTCAAAAACTAGATCGTATTTGTATACCTGATATTTTAGCTACTGATAGGGGGTGTAGAGGAGAACATTTTAATTTTTTTTCAGAATTTTTGTGAGAGGGATTTTTTTTAACATTGGTGGCGTTACCTTACCCTTAATAAATTGTAAACAAGTTGTCTATTTAAGTAATAAATATAAATTCATTAACATTAAAATATTTTATGATTGTGGAATGAATTGAATTAAATAAATGAAATTTGAATTCTTTAATTACAATAAAATAAGTATTACTGAACTACACCATTTCTCAGCAGTACATCATAAATTTTATTGTAAACATAAATATCACTTAAGTTTTGCTGTCACTTTGAGAAATTGTTTAAAATTCAAAAATAGTTTTAAATAATCTTTCATACAATGGTTATAGTATTGTGATGGTTTTGTGTGATGTAGTTTCGTTAGAATTATTATTATTATTTTTTTTTGTCTTATTATAAAATAATACAATTGTTTCATTTCTTTGTGCTATTTTAATGAGCTTGATTTAAAATATTCTATTATATATATTATGTATAATGTGCACCAGTCGGCAAGCTTTAAATATTTAAAGCTTTGGTTGGACAATTATGTATATGGAAGAGTGGGCCAGATGGCCTAAATCCCGCCCTCAATAAAGTCGATTGAATTTATTTATTTATTTATTTATTTATTTATTTATTTATTTATTTATTTATTTATTTATTTATTTATTTATTCATTCATTCATTCATTCATTCATTCATTCATTCATTCATTCATTCATTCATTCATTCATTCATTCATTCATTCATTCATTCATTCATTCATTCATTCATTCATTCATTCATTCATTCATTCATTCATTCATTCATTCATTCATTCATTCATTCATTCATTCATTCATTCATTCATTCATTCATTCATTCATTTATTTATTTATTTACATATTTATTTATATATCTATTTATTTATTTACGGTTAAAATGAAATAAAAATAAATTCTATAACGACAATATTTCTTATGAATAACATCAACAACGTATATTCCATAAATAGAAGTTCACACGTGATGTGTACATTAGTAGTTCGGTTGACATTTCCACTAAGGATGTTGTTATGTATGCGTGAAATTCTTCTCTCGTTCATTCCTTGTAAAGTAAAAAAAATATGTGTGTGTGACAGCGAGTATTCAAGCCAATTTAAACGCACCCTCCAAGGCAAAAGTATGATCACACCTCAAGGCAACACAAACTTAACCCCCCCCCTCTCCTCTTATAGTTAAAATATATACTTTAACTTATACTTATTACGTATTCTTAACAATGGAGCATCGACCTCATTTTTTTTTTGCAGAAATGGATAGAGGGTTCAAAGTTATGCTACCCTGATTTTTTCAGATTTTTTACATCCCTGGGAAGTATTTTTAAAAAATTATTGAAATTTCTTATTGTGACGTCACGCGGCAGCAAGTCCTATCATTTTCTTAAGGAGAGACGCCTCGGGACGTCACAAAAAGAAATTTCAATAATTGGTTTGAAAATACTTTCAGAGCTGAAAAAAATCAGGGTAGCATTACTTTGCACCCTTTATCCATTTTTGCAATAAAAAAATTGAGGTTGATACTCTATTAACCTCATGTCAGTAACTTTGGCATCATAACTTATTGAAAATTTCTGTCAGAGAGAATCGAATGAAATAAATTTCAAAAATTCGAGAAAGATCTTAAATTTATTCTCTTATGATTCGACCAAATTCAAGGGGGCTGTTTTTCCACAACAGCTTCATTTCCGGTTTCCATCCGATGTCAAAGGCCCCTTCAACCTCAGTTTTCACAAACTGATCTGATCACTTCTAAATTTGTATACTACCTATTGATGGTAAGTTCAAGGTTCACTGCAAGTCTTATTGCTTTCAAGGGGACCGATTCTGAGATCTGGATCAAATGATATTCATCCTTATCTCAAAAATATATCTTATTTCTGCCTCGCTCAAAGTAAAGCCGGTATTACACGATACAATTTTGCTTATAATTTTTCCTTACAAGAAAAAGTTTACTCCATTTGTTTGTATTGAGATGAAAATTTCTTGTAAGGAAAAATTTTATTTGCAAAATTTTATCATGTAATACAGGTTGAAGGATGAAATGGATATAATATTTTTAATATTCTCAATAAGAGGAAAGAAGACATAATCTTGTATTTATCTCTCTTTTTTTCGATGGCAAATATATGTTTCTTTTATATACTTCTATATTTTTTAAGAGTAATACTTGAAACATGTTCATACTTGGTTCTGCTTCATAATTGTAATTTCCGTTAAAGAAAATTTTATTCTATCATCTCTGCAATAGCAGTTGAGTTAAAGTTGAGAATTAAAGAGCAGTTGAATTGGTTGAGAGAGCTCGGTTCACTTTCTGCCTCGGTAAAAACAATGAATAAACCGATGTCTTCGCTTTTTCTCTTATTAACGTCATGAAATGCAAATGTTTCTTAATAAAAGTTACATTCAAATTGTCGTTTAAGCGAAGAGTCTTAGGAAATACGTTTATTATCGAATGTAGGTTTACAAAAATATTAATATCCATGTTATTTATTATACACGAATTTCAAAGGATATTTTACTTTCTGAATTTACATCTCATTAACCTCCTGGCGAAGCACTTCAGCATGGTGTATAACAGGTAATAACATCTCATTTCATTTCCTAGTGATTATTTTTATTTATTTAAATTGTTAATTAATATTTTGTTTTAAAGAGTATAAACACATTTTATAAAAAATTATTTATATATAAAATTAAAAAAACATAATTAAATCAAAAATTTTTTTTACACAGAAAATAATAATAAAATAATTTATTAATAAATATTTAAAATAATATATAATATTTTAAACACTTTTTTGTAGTACAATATTTTTTTTTAAAAAAAACTGTAATTTGTCAATGTAATCGAAATTATTAAAAGGTATTTAGTAGACGTTTGAAAACAAGGTATATCCTAATTTAAATAGGAACTAATAGTCAATAATAATTTGTGGCATATCAGGAAACATACCTGGTTTTCATTGATGGGATTTAAAAATTTATTTTCACATTATGTGTGAATAAGTTACAAGAACCACTATATAAATTAAATAAAGATTGTGAATTTGTGTTTCTTTATGATTTCGGGGGCGGGGGAAGAGGGTTCAAAGATGCAGGTAATTTTGTCCCCATAAACCATGAACCAGGAATGTGACCCAATGAGCTGAGGGAACTATAATAACTTTAAATGTGATGGTCAGTATAGGAATTGCAACTCACTAAAGAGTATTTACTATTGTAATACATACGTTAATCCTGAGTTGAAATAAATTTCATCTTTTATTCGCACTCCTCATCTAATTTCCCTCCAATGTTACACCATATCAGGGAAAACAAGTGGGAAAAGACGAGATTACGTCTTCTTTCGTCTTATTAAGCATAATATGTTAGAAATATTGTGTCCATTCCATCCTCAACTTTGATCGAGGAGAAAATAAGATGTGTTTTAGAGGTAAAAAGATTGCGTTTAGATGTGTATAAAGGATGAGTTGAATACGTAAATTTTCAACTAAGGATTGCTTAATTTGTTCATTCTACCATAAACTCCCCCTTCTTGTTAAAAAACAAAGTTTTATTTTAGACAAAAAGTTAAAAAAACATAAATAGAAATAATATATTATACAGGTGATTTTGTACCTGTTCCTCTTTTTCTTTATAATAGACCAAAAAGAAAGTCCTTCTAAATGTTTAAAAAAAAATAAAAAAAATAGAAGTTGAACTTTGCAATCTCTAGCACGAGTTCATTATATAAATATTAAAAAAATAAAAAAAAGTACACTCTTAAAGTTCTATGATGACTGCAGCACGATTTTATTTTTCCACTACAAAGTTTTTTCTAGCATTGTTGAAGAGCTTTAAAAAATAAAACATCATGGGAATGTCTCAAGTACTTTATTTTGCAGTCATATACAAATCTGTACTCGTTGCATATAGTTTTTTTTTTTTTTTTTTTACTCCACTTCTAACCATGTTTTGAAGGGGAATTTAATAATAATCTCTAATTAAATTGCAGAATAAAACCTTTTTAACATGGACATTTTTTTGTGTGCTAATCATTCAATGGGAAAGAGGAAAAAAATAATAAATAATATAATACAAATAAATAAAAAGAAACACTCGAAATTGCAATGAGATATTAGAATGTAAAATTTTTAGTGGTTTAATCGAAAGAAGGGGTAAAAATATAGTACTGTGAATTTTTTCAGATTTTTCTAAGACCGGGAACTATTTTTAAGAAATTATTGAAAGTCTATTTTGATGACGTCACGGGCGGCACTCATTAAGAAAAAGGATAGGGCAGTGCCGCCCGTGACGTCATAAAATAGATTTTCAATAATTTTTTAAAAAATAGTTCCCGGTGTCAGAAAAATCTGAAAAAATTTCACAGTACCATATTTTTACCCTTCTTTCGATTAAGCCACTAACATTTTCACATTCTAATATCTCATTATTTAGATTTAAAATTAGAAAACTAAAATCGATCTACATAAAAGACAAACTTGTGAAGTAATAACATTAATAATAACTCATCAGAGTTATCTATAGAATTAAAAAAATAAAAGTTGAAATTTTTTTTTCTACCGTAAAATACTTAAAATCTTGAATTGAAGAAAGCGAAAAAACAACTTTTAAAATAATATGCATTTAAAATTGCCAAATTATGATATTATTTTTTTAAAGTAGATATGGTAGATTTTCGCATCGTTACATACAGGAACTAATTTTATTAATCTGCTTCCAACCATTCAGTGAGGGAAAATTTTAATGGCTTTTCTATGCCAATTTCTTTAAAATAATTAGATCAATGAAAGGGGCTTCAAATTAATAGCCTAAACAATAATTCCTTAGAAAAAAACAAGGAGAAAAAATTGTTGGGATTTTTTTTAACTGTAAAACACTAAATATCTGTATTAAAATTTAATAGAAAACTCCCTTACATTAAACATATAAAGCAGTAAATGAAGGACATATATTTTTAAAATAGATAGTATACATTGTTTACTACGTGCCAATAACATTGTAGGAAACTGCAATATAAAGTCTTAATCAAGAGTGGGACGACTTGCTGTTGAATTTTATTTGTATGATCTTCTGAAGTCATAAAACTTTGGTAGTTTACGTCCAAGAGGGTTAGATTTAGAGCATTGTTTGGTCATTCTGTGCACGTACTAACAAGTTTGTCTCAAGGGGAGCAAAGATGAAATAAAACTTTGTTAGAGGTGATAAAATTAACTTAGATAACAAACGATTGTGTGAATTTCAATTGAATTATATAACACATTCAATTTCTTATACGATTTTGTCCCTTAAGTAAATAACAAGAACCAGTGTACGCTAATACTAACAATGTTGAATTGTGTACATAATAATAAATACTTAATATATATATTCTTGTTTTATTAGGTGAATAGACACTGAATATTGATTTTAGGTTATTTTTGCAGCCGTTTCTATATTTGCCTCATAGACTCTCATACTTTCTATTATTTACTATTGTATTTTCAGCATAAATATATAAAAGATTTAATAAAGTAAAAGTTATAGTGTATTTGTTTTTTAGTATTTTGTATTTGGATTTAGTTTTAATTCAGCTACTTGGAGGCTTGGTTTCATTGTTTATAAAAATGGGAATATAGATCTTACTAAATATTTTTGTTTTTTCATAATTAATACTCACACTTGTTACTCATATCAGTTTCTAATAATGTTGTAACAGTTGATAATCTATATATTTTATCTTTGATATACAGTGTATCTACCTTGTAATATATCAGAAACCTGGTTAATTAATTTATCTTGATGATTAAGATAAGTTTTCCAAGTAAATTAAGAAGACAGTTACTTTGTTTTCTTAGACATTTTTTGACAACCTTATAAAAAATAAAGAAAATATATTCAGCAAAATATCGGCAGAAAAATAAAAACAAATGCATTAGCTGGAAAGATCAATTTTGTTATTAAATTATTTAGTAATTAACCCTTAGTGCAATATTTTATGTCTAGCTACAGAGGTTAGGTATTATCTATAATTTGTTACTGTCTATAAAACAGATGCTGTTCCTGTTTTTAATACAATCAATTATCCATTATCTCTCTCTCTCTCTCTCTCTCTCTCTCTCTCTCTCTCTCTCTCTCTCTCTCTCTCTCTCTCTCTCTCTCTCTCTCTCTCTCTCCTCTCTCTAAAATATCATACACAGTAGAAATTAATTCCATAGTTATTAAAATATGCCAATAAAAGAATATCAAAATTATTTGACAAATAATTTGATAACAATTTTTTTATACAATTACATAGTGTTTATAAATTTTTCACTCTGATATGTGAAAATGGTCATAAATATTAAAATTCTTGGTGGAATATTTCATTTTGAATATTGAAAACCAAATTTAACGTGACTCAAAATCAATATCACCCACTCTGTCATTTTAATAATTTATCAACATAAATATTTTATAACAGAAGCTATAGTCAAACATGTACAACATTCCAACACTTTATAAAATCAGCTGTTTCATAATGATATAGCTACCAGCTGATTGGGGAATCTAAAGTTCATTGGACTGTAACGTCTGAAATATTGAATTCAGATAAGTATTTTTTAACAGAAATTGTAATTAAATTGCCCAAGTTGAAATAAATTTCATCTTTTATTCGCTATTAAACTCTCCTCTCATCTCATTTCCTCTTATTTTGCACCATTTTAGAAGAAAAAGAGGAAAAAAAAGACGAGATTACTTTTTTTTTCCTCTCCTTGAACATAAAATGCTAGAAATATTGTCTTCATACTCTTCATTTCATTCACTTTGAGCAAAGAGGAAATAAGATGTGATTTAGAGGAAAAAAGATTAGGTTTAGACGTGTAAAGGATGAGTTGAAGACGAAATTTTTCAACTAGGGTGGCTATTCATATTGAACTTTGGACTTCCGCATATTTTAGATTTGATTTTTTTTTTTTTAATTTCTTGATCCAGATTTAATTTCAATTTTCATAATCATAAAACAAAGCAAAAACAAACTCCCAAACCATTTTGATCCATTAGTATTTATTAGTAAATATATATAATTGATTTATGAAATTATGAACGTTGTTGTGCTGTATTTGAATATAATTATTTCCATTTTCATTTTTTTGTCATTTTATTATAAAAATCAACTAGATGTATCCTGTGGAAGTTTAGTTCTAATTCGTCTATACTTTATGCAAGAGAAGGGGAAGGAAAAATAACAGCCCCTCAGTTCAAGGTTAATTACGTTATGAATAAGATACGTCACTTAAATTTATGGGAAAGTAAGGTAATCGATCAAAATTATGGATTTTCTACATTAAATAATACAGTAATATTTTACATCTGCATGCACTATAAATTTGTGTTTAACATGCACAATACCATATATATCATTTCAAACTCTTAATTTGTCATGGTATAATGATAAAATTAACATAAAATGTAAAACCTGTAATAGGTACTGAAACACTAAAAATCGCTAAATTTAACAAAAATCTTCCGTACATTATAGTTACAAAGCAGAACATATATTTTTAAAATAGATAGTACACATTGTTTACTATATGCAAATAACATTGTAGGAAATAATTTACATTAATTGATACAGCTGTTGGTAGCTAAAGAACATACTCGTGCATCCGGGAGGTAATTTAATGTCATTTTTTTTTATCAATTGCTTACCATCCTGATTGAAGTTTCTATGGTTCCCTCAGTCATAACCAGGTGAATGCTGGAATACTAAGCCATCCCTGTTTGGAAGGGACCTACAAAATCACTAGCAATGCTTTAAGTTGAGAGTTATATTATATACCCTAGTTGAAAAATGACGTCTTCTATTCATCCTTTAAATGTCTAAACTTCATCTTTTTATCTCTTAAACACATCTTATTTCCTCTTCGCTCAAAGTGAGGATGGAATGAAGACAATATTGCTTTTATTTTATGTTCAAGAAGAGGAAAAAGTACGTAATATGGTCTTTTTCGCCTATTTTTTCCTCTAAAATGGTGCAAAATAAGAGGAGAAAAGACGAGAGGAGAGTTTAATAGAAAAGAAAATATGAAATTTATTTCAACTCGGGTATACTTGAAATCAGTAATCTTTCACAGGATTCAGTTATAGAAAAAAATAAAACGTTACATTTAAATTATATGCATTGCATGATATAAAATGCAGAATATATTTAGCATTCATATAACATCTCTGCTTTGAAACATTACTTGAATTACTTCATAGCACATATTATATTAAATCTTTGATGTAAATTATTTTCTATACATATATAGAAAATATATTTTCTATATAAAATATAGAAAATCTATATACCTATATACAGGCTCTCTACAAAGCAAGCTGCATAACGAGTGTCGTCAATTTATGTTTCATAATTATTATATTAAAAATATTGCTTTATTAACTTGGATTTAAATTTATTTTCTCAATTAATATAATTGTATTTTAAATGTTTAAATGTTGTAGTTTACCGTATTAATACAATAAAGGTACCTTGTAATATATTAAAATTTTATTATAAATTTAAATAATACATTTTTTAAATTTTCTTTAAAGATTATAAAAAATATAATATTCTTAGCATTTATTACTTTAATTTGTTTCTTGGAACAAAAAGTACTTGACATGCAACCTGTTAGATAAAAATGAAAAAAGACTCTTGTAAAAGATAGGGAGTTAAAAATAAAAACTTAACAATTGTTTTGATAATTGCG